>BPLS01024462.1:0-11253 GCA_019656275.1 Rhododendron kiyosumense | reverse complement strand
TGGCTACTGTTTTCTAAGTTCTTATTTTGCAGATTCAAGTTTTAATTGAAGTTCTTTCAAGTTTTCCAGCGTTAATTCCTGTTATTCTACAGTAATCGAATCCGTTACTCTTCCGTAAGTTTGTGGAATCGTGTTTTTATTTCTATTCCGATTATTCGAAGCATGTTTAGATCTAGGGTTTTAATTGTTACCGCGTTTAATAGAATTATGAGTGAGTAGTTCTGTAGAGTGCAGCCACGGGGCAAAGGCGTCTCGTGGCTAGTTTAATTAATGTTTTTACCTCGGGATCGAATTAATTTAATCTTTAAGCAATTTTAGAAGACGAAAACTCGTCTAACGAACAAAACCCAGGCATCGCCGGAATTCGAATGCGCACGGATACTGGTGACAGGTGGTGCGCATTTGTTAGGGATTCTTTTTCCTATTCTAAAATCAACAAAATGAATAATTGTGGCCCGAGTAAACATTGGTTAGGCTAGTTGCGGACGCTGAGTTCCCACGGCTGTACTCTCCTTTTTAAATCCTTATTTAATTAATTTAGTTTGGTAATTTAGTTAGTAAATCAATCTCATTGAACAAGGGGTGGCTACCTAAGAGCCAATTAAAACTAGAATTCAACACTTTCAAGTTAGCACCGTCCGTCCGTCTCTGTGGTTCGACTCCGGTACTTCCGGAATTATTGTGCTACACTGGTCGAGAGTCCTACGCTTCGGACGCATTTTTAGTTTAATTTTATTAACACCCGGTTGGTCAAGCATTTTTGGCGCCGTTGCCGGGAACGGCGACGTGTGTTCTAGAGTGTGAGTTTTCGTGTCTTTTGTCTTTTAGTTGAGTCACCATAGGAAGAGGGAAGAAGGTGTCCTTTAAACAGGACCCTCTTTATTATCGCGACCCGACACATCGTTTAGTTCGAAAAGAACTGGAGTCGAGTCAGCCTGTGTTTTCTAGTTCTTCATCTTCTAGTTTAGAGTTAGACTTAGCTGAGTACCAGTCAGAGTCTATTCCCATTAGTGGTGTTTATATAGATTTGCCTTTCGAGTCAGTTAGTGTTAGCAATCCGCTTTTCCAGTCAGTTTCAGAGTCAGTTTCAGAGTCAGAATCAGAATCATCTGAGATGGGAGATAGGCAAGTAGTTGTCCAGCCGTCCTTGAGGCAGCACATACATCCTGAGAGGACCACTCCTCTCGGACCCATTGTGTTCCCTCAAGAGACACAAGAGGCACGCAATGCCTTTACAGTTAAACCTGGTGTCCTTAATAGTCTCCCTAGTTTCCACGGGAGGGAGTGCGATGATCCGTACGAGCATGTGCGGACATTCGAGGGGTTGGTGCGCAACCTTGCATCTAATACCCAAAATGAGAATGCCTGCCTCAAGCTGTTTGAGGCGACATTGAGGGATGGCGCGCTTCTATGGTTCCGAATGCAAAAGTCTCAGTCATTCACCACTTGGGCATAAGTGCGTGATGCCTTTTATAGGAAGTACTTTTCTGAGGCTAAGACTAAGAGTTATAGGCGTCAAATCCAAGGTTTTAGGCAGGAGAGGGATGAGTCATTTCTCAAGGCTTGGGAGCGTTTCAAGGAATTGCTCCTAAGGCTGCCACACCATGGCTTTGAGAGAATTCAGTTAGTCGGTTTCTTTCACTTGGGGCTCAACTCTGAGTCAGTTCAACACATAGAATATTCTTGCAAAGGGGACGATTTTTTGTCCAAAACAGCAGACCAGGCTTGGGATTTCTTAGATGACCTAGCTGATAGGCAGAGGGCTTTAGAACCATCTGATTTTGAGCGATCCGGACCTTCTGGGTCCAACGTTGTCCCGGTTACCATTCGTGACCAGCGACTCCAGGCTCAGGTTGAGAAAATGGCTCAAAGATTAGAGGAGCTAGAGGTGAGGCAGGTTCGTCCAGTTAATGAGGTATCAATTGAGGAAGTATGCGTGTGGTGTGAATGTAAAGGGCACACCGCGACCGTTTGCCCTGGGTTTATTGCCGCCAAGGGGGCAAATCATTTTAACCAAGAGGAAGTTAATGCAGTCAGGACTTGGGATCCTTATTCTAACACGTATAATCCGGGATGGAAGGATCACCCCAATTTTGGGTGGTCAGACTCCAGACCCGTAGGTGGAGGCCAAGCGCAATCCTTTGCGCTACCTCCGCCGCAGCAGTTTCAACAGGCCCAATCGTCCAGGCCTCCTCAAGGCCAGGTCATTCCATTTCACTACCAGCCACAATTTGGTAGGGGGGCGGGCCCATCCACTCGTGGTCCTCCCCCAGGTTATTCACAGATGACCGCGCGTGATCATAAGTTAGATGATACTGTCAATTCCCTGATGCAGTCACAGATGACATTTCAGACGGAAACGAGACAGCAAATTGGGGCCCTTACAACCCAAATGTCACAACTCACTGCGGTTGTCGGTCAACTGCAGCAGGAGAAAGGTAGGTTTCCGGCCCAGGGTAGTACAGCAGGTGCCCATTATTTGGAAAATTCTTTAGGTCCTAATCCTCATAACCCCAATCAGGAGGAGGCTAAGTCGGTCACCATTCTTAGGAGTGGGAAGGAGATCGATAAGTCCATCCCGCCAAAGCAGAAACCAGCTCCACCCCCGGAGCCGGTTGTTGCACCAAGAGCAACTCCTGATGTTGATGATGTCCTTAGGAAAGAGGTAGAGGATGATGAGGAGTCACCTGAGGTGGTGGTGCCTGCAGCTGCAGCCCCCATGACTCCAACAACACCGGTTGTGCCAGTAGCTCCATTTCCTCAAAGGTTGGCGGTGAAACCTAAGCAGAATATGAACCATAAGATGCTTGAACTTTTTAAAAGGGTGCAATTCCCTATCACTTTGATGGAGGCGATTGAGTGCTTTCCCCAGTGTGCGAAGGTATTGAAAAACCTTTGCACGAAAAAGCACAAGAACCAAAACAATATAGTTCTGACTGAGCAGGTGAGCTCCATTCTTCAGACTGAGATTCCTGCAAAGTGCAAGGATCCTGGGTGTCCCACCATTACCATAGATATCGCAGGCCAAACATTCGATAAGGCATTACTGGACTTAGGAGCGAGTGTTAACTTGCTCCCCTATTCAGTATACCTGAGACTAGGTCTAGGCGATCTGAGAGCTACTCCGGTCACGCTGCAGTTGGCGGATAGGAGTGTGAGAGTACCCAAGGGTGTGGTAGAGGATGTGATGGTTCAGGTAGGTGAGTTCCGATTTCCTGCAGATTTCATTGTTCTGGACACTTGCTAGAATCCTGAGATTTTAGAGAAGACCCCCATCATTCTAGGTCGTCCTTTCCTAGCTACTTCTAATGCCATCATGAATTGCAAAACTGGCAGAGTCCAGTTATCTGTTGGCGAGGAGATGATGGAGGTGGATGTCTATAATGTTAGCACTTTTGAGGAGGATGATGAGGAGGTAGAAGAGGTGAGTCTGATAGATGCGCTCGTTCAGGAGCATATAGATACAGTGTTGTATAAGGATCCTCTGGAGATCGCTCTTACCGCCGAGGAGGCGTCATTTTTAGATTCTCCAGAGGTAGGAAGTTTGTTAGAGCTATTAAATGTCGAAGATTCAGTGGAGGAAGTATGTGGGGTCTCTTCTGACCCATTGTTCGAGCCTCTTGGCGACCCTCCGCCCAAGGTTCTTCCGTCATCGGTTCAGCCGCCGAAACTAGAGTTAAAGCCTCTGCCGGACACGCTTAAGTACGCCTTTTTAAAGGGCAACGATACTTATCCGGTAGTGATCTCCTCATCCCTTAAGGAGAATCAAGAGAGGAAGTTGCTTGACTTATTAAGAAAGCACAAAGGTGCAATCGGCTGGACTGTAGCTGATTTGTATGGTATAAGCCCAACGGTGTGTACACACCGAATCGATCTTGAGGATAGTGTGAAGCCTTCCAGGCAGCCTCAGCGGCGCTTGAATCCCCACATGAAAGAGGTGGTTCGAGCTGAGGTTTTGAAGCTCTTAGATGCTGGTATCATTTACCCAATTGCCCATAGTGAGTGGGTGAGCCCAGTTCAGGTAGTGCCTAAGAAGGCTGGGGTGACAGTTGTTACCAATGAGCGTGGTGAGACCGTACCAACCCGGGTTCCTACAGGATGGAGAGTATGTATAGACTACCGGAAGCTCAATGCGAGCACCCGGAAAGATCACTTCCCTCTCCCTTTCATTGACCAAATTTTGGAGAGGGTAGCAGGTCGGGCTTTTTATTGTTTCCTGGATGGGTATTCGGGTTACAATCAGATAGAGGTCGCGTTAGAGGATCAGGAAAAGACCACTTTCACATGTCCGTATGGTACATATGCTTACCGTCGCATGCCCTTTGGGTTGTGCAATGCACCTGGTACTTTTTCCAGGTGCATGATGGGAATTTTTAGTGACATGGTGGAAAGGATTGTGGAGGTGTTTATGGATGATTTTTCAGTCTTCGGGGACTCATTTGATGGGTGCCTCGAGAATTTAGGTAAGGTGTTGCAGAGATGTGAGGAGAAGCACTTGGTGCTGAATTGGGAAAAATGCCACTTTATGGTAACCCAAGGGATTGTGTTGGGACACATTGTGTCCTCCAAGGGTATCGAGGTGGACAAGGCTAAAATAGACTTAATTCGTAAGCTCCCTACTCCCAAGTCTGTCAGGGATGTGCGTTCATTTCTTGGACATGCTGGTTTTTACCGGCGGTTCATTAAAGATTTCAGTGCTATCTCCCGTCCGTTGTGTCAGTTGTTGGCAAAGGACACGCCCTTTGAGTGGTCCGATAAGTGTGAGGAGGCATTTCAAAAGTTGAAGCGGAGTCTCACGACTCCGCCTATTGTGCAATCTCCTGATTGGAGTCTTCCCTTTGAGTTGATGTGTGATGCATCTGACTATGCAGTCGGTGCTGTTTTAGGACAGAGGAGAGGGAAGGACCCATTTGTGATTTACTATGCGAGCAAGACGCTCAATGAGGCACAAATGAATTACACCACTACCGAGAAAGAGTTGTTAGCCGTGGTGTTTGCCTTAGATAAGTTTCGATCCTATTTAGTGGGTTCGCAGATCACGGTGTTCACCGATCATGCGGCCCTTAAGTACTTGATGACCAAACAGGATGCGAAAGCTCGCCTTATTCGGTGGATTCTGTTGCTGCAAGAATTCCATATCATTGTTAAGGATAAGAAAGGGGTAGAGAATGTAGTAGCTGATCATCTGTCCCGTCTGGAGTTCGAGGATCCCACCTCGAATCTTCCCATTAGAGATTCTTTCCCAGATGAGCAGTTATTCGCTGCTAGTGAGTGCCCGTGGTATGCTGATATTGCCAACTATTTGGTAACTGGGCAGATTCCTTCCCATTGGTCTACCCAGCAGAAGCAGCGTTTCTTGAGAAGTGTCCGACAGTACATCTTCGACGACCCTTATTTGTTTAAGTACTGTGCGGACCAAATTGTGCGTAGATGTGTCCCTGAGTCTGATTAGCAGGGTGTCATAGAGTTTTGTCATGGGGAGGCGTGTGGGGGTCATTTCTCTTCAAAAAAGACCACCGCCAAGATTTTGCAGTGCGGGTTCTGGTGGCCAGATATGTTTAAGTATGTGCATGCGTTTTGTAGGTCATGTGACCGTTGCCAACGGCTTGGCAAACTGTCTTCACATCAGGAGATGCCCCTTCAACCCATTCTTGTGCTAGAGGTGTTTGATTGCTGGGGTATCGATTTTATGGGTCCATTTCCTATGTCTCATGGTTTTGAGTATATTCTGTTAGCAGTGGATTACGTGTCAAAGTGGGTGGAGGCAATTCCCACTAAGTCAATGGAGTCCAAAGTCGTGCTAGAGTTTCTTAAGGCTAATATCTTGTCAAGGTTTGGCGTGCCACGCGCCATTATCTCAGATCAGGGCACACATTTCACGAGTCGGTCATTTGCGAAATTGATGGGGGAGTTTAAAGTTAGTCATAAGGTGTCAACTTCGTACCACCCCCAAACCAATGGGCAGGCTGAATTAGCGAATAGAGAGATTAAGAGAATTTTGGAGAAGACTGTAGGTGTGACTAGGAAAGATTGGTCTACCAGGTTGAACAATGCATTGTGGGCCTACCGCACCACTTACAAGACCGTATTGGGTGCTTCACCCTATCGGCTCGTTTACGGTAAGGCCTGCCACCTACCAGTTGAGTTAGAGAAGAAGGCCTATTGGGCCATTAAGAAAGTAAATTCTAGTTTGAGTGAGGCGGGTGAGCATAGGAAATTGCAGTTGTGTGAACTCGAGGAGCTTAGGAATGACGCGTATGAGAATGCTAGCATTTATAAGGCTAAGGTTAAGGCGCATCATGATAGGAATATTCAGCGCAAAACCTTTAGTGTTGGTCAGCAAGTTTTGCTCTATAATTCGCGTCTCCATTTATTTCCAGGGAAGTTGAGGTCACGTTGGGACGGTCCCCATGTAGTGGTCCAGGTGTATCCAAATGGTTCAGTCGATGTCCGCGATTCTAAGGATGATCATGTGTTTAAAGTTAATGGGCAGCGTCTCAAACCCTATTTGGAATTTCTGGAAGTAGGTGAACCTGATGAGGAGTTGATTGATCCTGTCTATCAGGATGTTCCGGTTGAGTAGGCTTTTCAGCCATGTTTCGAAGGGTAGCTCACGCGTACCCTGCTCTTCATTGAGTGTGGACCCGGCTCCTAGTGATAGGGGCACCCATCATTGACTTGGGTTTATAGCTTCGCACGCCGCTATTAAAATAAGGATCGTGTGTCCAGCTCCGGTTCGAAGGGCAAAATTTGTAAATATTGTGCATATTTTGTTTATTCATGTTTCGTTTAGTTATGTATGTTAGTTTCGCTTGTGCATATTCGTTTGTTTGCATGTTTCGTTTTGTTTAGTGTTACATGTTTTGCATAAAGTCTTGGAGATATTTCACATGAAAAGATTTCACCTATGTTAGTGGAAAAAGGGCTTTCATTAGCTTTTCTTGGTAATAGTTTATCGGTAACGATCCATGCTCTCTGAATAGGCCCCTATCAGTGGCAACTTAGGTCTGTGGGTGAGGTTTGATATTGACTATAGTATACGCTAGGTTGTATCTTGTCTTGCTTTGTTTTGATCGTAGGGGACGCTGGACTTGATTGTTTGGCGAGGTCGAGCGATAAATTTTATTACGGGCGCTAGCATAACACATTTCCGACGGTCTTGTATAGCCACCCGTTTCTCGCTCACCCGCGTGACACGGGGAGAAAAGTATGACACGTGAGACTGCGTGAATGTCTGGTGGTGTTCTTTTCTTTTCTTATTTTTATTTCTTATTATTTTTGTTTGTTTGTGGCCCGGATAACACGCGCCGGGCGGGACTAATGCCATTTGCATATTTTCGGTAGTTGTGGTTTCAGTCTTTTGGCAGGGTACGCGTGCTACCACACCAGCCTTGGTAGCTTAGGCCTCACCGCTGGGGTGATGGAGGCATTCAGGAGCTCTAAGTCATGAGTGTCATTATGTGTGGCGGTTGTAAGCCCAAAGCCCCCAGCGCGGCCTTGTGTGACTAGCTGTGGTCCCATTATTTGGGTCCGAAGGAGCAAGCCCTGGAGCAGCTGCAATGACGAGGAATGCAAAAGCGACAAATTCCTCGAACATCGGCCGAGGTCATGGTGGTTGGCTGCCACCCCAGGTTCACTTTTTCCTTCTCTTTATTCTTACTTTTCTTGGTCTTCATGCTTTGGGGACCATGCGCATTTCAAGTTGGGGGAAGGGGTGTACTTTGTACACAATTACTTCTGTGTTAAGCGTTGTTAGTTGGTTTAGGGGTCTGTTTTTAGGGTCTGTTTTTATTTTTATTTTATGTATGGGGATACGATTGTTATGCCTGTTTGTATGAGTTAGGTGAGCATGTTAGATTCTTGTCTCATTGTTTGCCTATTCAACTCATTTACATGCATATATCTGGCATACCTGTTTGAATACTTTCGCACCATAAGCAATATTGAGTAGGTGTTCCCACTTAGTTCACAGGGTGTCCCTGAAAGCATTCCCATGTTTCTTTGTTCATTAATTTCTGCAATTGCACAAAATAGTAGGCGTTTGTATCACTCATCGTCGTCTGAATATTTTGCATGCATGTTGTGAGAGTTGGAAACAGACTTAGGGGATGAAACAAGGCAATTTTTGTGTGATTAAGCCACTATATGAGTCCCGTTGATCCCATTTTAGACCCGTCCGTGTCAGTCAGTTGCTGTGTCAAACTTAGGGAACCGGTGTTTGGATGGGGTGTGTTTTGGTAGCCAGCTCTGTGCTCATTTTGGGGGCCTCAAATTGTAGGGAACCATTGTCATGTGGAGTTTTGCTTTTGGGTACTGTGTCTTGGTAAAAGAAAAAGCCTAAACCGAATTCCCAGCCAAAATCCCAATTATTAAGCCATTATATCCCCACCAAAAATCCCATTTTAATAAGAGAGAGAGTCAACCGGTTTTTGTTGACCAGCTGTTAAAAAAAAAAAAAAAAAAAAAAAGGAAATAGCCGTTCGGGAGCGCTAAACCAAAAGTGGTGTAGCGCTAGGGTTGTTCCAGAGTTTAAAAAAAAAAAAAAAAAAAAAAAAACATAACAGCTCGCGAGCGCTACACCAAAAGTGGTGTAGCGCTACCCAGGCCTCTGTTCGCAAATCAAAAAGCCGTGTCTCTCTCTCTCTTTCCCACTTTTTCTTCTTCTTCTTCCTTTCTCCTGTGTTTTTCTCTCTCCCATCCTCCATAACCAACTAAACCCTAACTTCTAAAACTCCATAACTCCCTCAAAACTCCACCAATCTCCACCCAAATTCATAAAAACGCTCCTCTCACCCTCCTCTACCATATTATCCAACCCAAACTTCTCCTAACCCCTTAAAATTTCCAGATCAGAAATTTCTAAACCCAACCTTTTTAGCCCAAAACCCACCAAGTCATGGCACCTAAAAAGCAAAACATTGGCAAGGGGAAGGCAGTGGCTAGTTCCTCTGGTCCGGCGGAGGAAGTTCCAAGGGGCCGGGCTAAGAGTAGGGATCGTGAGCAAATTGAGAGGGATAATCAGGAAGCATGGGAGGCGTCCATGAATGGGCGGGGAGTAAAGAATGAGAGGCACATTGTTGATGACGGTTTGTGGCCGGCGGACTTCACCCCTTTTCTCGCCATTCGGGACCAAGGTCTCAGGTATTGGTTCGAACCTAATCCTGGGTTTAATACTGCTTTAGTTGAAGAATTTTATAAGAATATGGTTGTGCCGGAGCCGTGTCACTTTTTGGCTCCGGGTGCCCGGATTACTTCGAAAATAGGTAATACCCCAGTGTATATTGATGTTGCTGAGATAGCCACTGCTTGGAATTATGAGAGGCCCACGGGACCCGTAAATTTCCCTAGGCCGGATGAGACTTTTGATCAGGATCAGATGGCTGGATATATGTATGAGCACCGCAGGAATGCTAGGATTCCCCATTGGCCTGGTAGGTTCACGACAGGATACAGGTTTCTCAACCAAGTGGTTTGTTTTAATTTGCATCCTAGGGGTCGGGAGGGTGCACCCCAGAGATCGGTTGGGAACTCGATGTTTGCATTCATGGCTGAGGATACGGTCTGTGATTGGGCCCTATATGTTTTTGGGCAGATGTGCGATTTTAGGGATGCCCCGACTACATTGAGGATGCCTTTCCCGTGTCTGGTTACCAAAATTCTCAGGAGCAGAAACGTTCCGGGGAGGCGATACTATAGCAATGATGAGTTAATGCCAAAGGAGTTGGACTCTTCGTTTATTCACCGGAGTAGGGCTCAGTTAAGGGGGATTGAATCATCGTTGCTTTCTCCACCGCCGGCTAACGCTAGTACCAAGAGTTGGTTGGAGAAGATATTTGGTTGTGTGACGGGCATTGCTAGGAGCCAGCGGAAGTTGAAGAGGGAGCAAAGGCAATTGGCTAGGAATCAGATGGATTTACTTGATAGGCAGCGCCACCTGGAGGCACAGCTTTCTGGGCAAAATCCAGGGCCTTTCCGACCTAGACAGTGGCCAGCGTTGGAGGTGAGCGATGATTTCGCGGATGCACCTGAGGAGGAGGAGCAGTCAGATGCTGGGGATGATGGGGAAGAAGATTGAGCATCGAGCTGGGGTGGTGGTGGTGTTATTTTATGTGTCTTTGTCGAGTCTTGTCAGTTTATGTGTTATTTCATGTGGTTCGTGAGTCGGTGGTTAGAGTCTTGTCATTTCAGATATTGTGTAATAACTCGTACTTTGTTATGTTTATAACTAATGTTTTGTGTTGAGCACCGGTGTGGTGACAGAGTCAAGGTGGCAGCCAGTCAGGGTAGGTTATCCATGCGCTTCTATAGGCCGCCACCCTTTGTATGTTCTTTTTCTTTTTGCAACCACGGTCGTTATAAGCCTAATGAAGTCCTTAGTTGACCCGATGCACGTTGTTAACTCTCTTGCATGCATGTTTTATATTTAGCTATGAATGTGTGGTATCTTAATTTCGTTGAGCTTTCATTGTTATAACTGGCGTTGTTTTGATTGGCACGTGGTGATTTTTGTTCCATCTCACGTTGGTCGCCAAGCGCCTCGCATGGGATGTAGAGTGTTCCAGTGAGTGAGAGTGACATTGTGACTTTGTGGGGGCATGTTTATCTCTACAATTGTTGGATGCCGAATTGTTCGAATTATAGCTAGGGCATGCATGTGAATGAGTTAAAGGTGGCAGTGAGAGGAAATTTTATGTTCACTTAATTTTTGTACAAGTTGCATAACCCTCGTATCCCTTGTTGAGTTTTATTTTCTTGTTTTGTTATTCTTTATTTCGTTCGTTGCTAGGGACTAGCAACGCTCAAGTTGGGGGATGTGATAGGCGCGCGGAATTCGTGAATTTAAGCGCCTAAGTAGGGAAATTAGCGCATTAGACGTGCAATTAATTCTCATTTTCCATTTAATGCGTGCACGTGGTTGGTTTTTGTGTTTGTGCTTAATGTGCAGGAAATTGAGTTGTTTTGGCGCTAACGAGAGGTATCCGGAAAGGCCATGATGAAGCTTGAGAGCAAGAAGGGCTTTGGAGACTAAGTGTTGGACACAAATTCGTGAGGAGATGAACAGAGCCTTAGTGAGCGCTACAGAGGATTTGGTAGAGCGCTCAAAAGTGGCACAAAATGGGGCACGAAGTGAACAGAGCCACCGTGAGCGCTACATCATTTTTGGTGTAGCGCTACCTAAGGCATTAATGGTCAACGGCTGAACGGCGAGTCAACTCGGTCAACACACTTAAGGGGTTAGGTAGCGCTACACCC
>BPLS01024444.1:39790-63156 GCA_019656275.1 Rhododendron kiyosumense | reverse complement strand
CTCTAGAACCGTCCCCTATATATATATATATATATATATATATATATATATATATATCTATTATAAAACAGAAAGGTGTGGGGACAAGTTGTTAAAACGGCTTAGATTCATTTGATCTAAAGGCTATAGTGCATCTTTCCACTTTTCGGTTAAGTGTCCATGGTTTTCACCTAAATCACACAACTACCATCCCCTTCCAACATATATATCGGGACGGTTTCGCGGACAACCAATTACACACCTAAAAAAATACCCCAAATCTCAATCTCATAGTTATCAATCAAATTTTTATGATCCAAACCATTCAATGTGTGCAGAATGTGATTTTAAGGGCATTCGCGAGAAATCAGCAAAAAACATGACCAGAAAGTGCTTGTTTTGAGCAGTTTTTATTTGAACCGTTCATCAAATATAAGTTCAAAATTGCTCAGATGATCAAGCCCTTTCCGGTATTTTTTTTTGTTGATTTCTCGCAAGTACCCTTAAAATCACGTTTTGATTACATTGAGTGGTCCGAATTATTAAAATTTAATCAGAAACTATGAGGTGTTTTTTTAGGTGTCTAATTAGTTATCCACAGAACCGTCCCGATAATATAGACACCTAAAAAAACACCTCAAATCTAAATCACATAGTTTCTGATCCGAACAGCTCAATGTGTGCAAAATATAATTTTAAGGATGCCGCGAGAAATTAGTAAAATAAAATGATCTGGAAGTACTTGTTTTAAGCAGTTTTTAATTGAACCGTTCATTAAATCTAACCTAAAAACTGTTCAGATCAAGCCTTTTTCGATCTTTTTTTTTGCTAATTTCTCGTCCACACCCCTTCCCGTTCAGTGCTTATTTTAAGCAGTTTTTAATTGACAGTATATATATATATATATATACGGGGCGGTTCAATGGACAACTATTTAGATACCTAAAAAAACATCTCATAATTTTCGATCAAATTTTGATGATCTGAGCCGCTCAATGTGAACAGAACGTGATTTTAATGGTACGCGCGAGAAATCAGCCAAAAACAAGACCGAAAAGGGCTTGATCTAAATAGTTTTTAGCTTGGATTTAATGAACGATTCAATTAAAAACTGCTTAAAACAAGCACTTCCCGGTTATTTTTTTTTGCTAATTTTTTGCGGGTACCCTTAAAATCATATTCTACACACATTGAACGGTTCAGATCATAAAAATTTAATCGGGAACTATGTAATTGAGATTTTGGGTATTTTTTTAGGTGTCTAAATAATTATCCATTGAACTGCTCTAATATATCGGGGCGGTTCAATGGACAACTACTTAGACACTTAAAAAAACACCTCATAGTTCTCGATCAAAATTTGATAATCTGAGCCGCTCAATGTGATCAGAACGTGATTTTAAGGGTACCCGTAAGAAATCAGCCAAAAAAAAGACCGAAAAGGGTTTGATCTAAGCAGTTTTTAGCTTAGATTTAATGACGGTTCAATTAAAAACTGCTTAAAACAAACACTTTCCGGTCATTTTTTTTTGCTAATTTTTTGCGGACACCCTTAAATATATATATATAAAATCTATCTAGGCCCGTCCCCATAGCCCGTAGCTTGTTTATACTCCATATCTTTCACTCGTTTAAAAGCTTAAGTGTTGATCAATATTCCATTGAATGTTGGGTTTCTTGCAGCTGAACTACTCGTAAAAGTTAATAATTTTGAACAACATAAACCATAAAAGCAGCTACATTCTATCTCCTTCTCTTTCTTTCTTTTTAACAGCAACGAAATTAAAGCAAGTAAGAATATGCTAGCTTAAGCTGTAATTAACAAATTACTGAAACCCAATATATGAAATTAAAGCAGCTACATGCTTCTTTTTTACTCCACGTCTTTATTGACAGAACATGCTCTGGTGTGGGGAATTTAATTTGTCAAATTCGCGGGAGCATTGCCCGGATAACACCTGTCCGTGCCAGTATTACTCAATACTAGCTAGTATTTTGCTAATCATGTTGCATAGATGCATGTAATGTAAGGAGCATTTTATATTTCCATGTAATAGAGATTTCCTAGTACTAACACGTAGAAGTACTCTTGTTTGAGGGAGGCACAACTCGGCAGTCTGGGCTACCTAGCTAGCATATAGTATATTAATTAATTAATTAATTAATTACTAGTACAATATTGGTTGGTTCATCGATCGATTAGTCAAAAGCTGGCCTTTCCTTTTATTATAATCATAATCCTAAATTTAATAGGGACTCCAGTAGCTAGCTTGTATCTTGGAAGTCAAAGTGTGTAATGAACAATAATAGACGCTCAACTACTAATTACTTGACGAAACAAGTTTGGGTTATTAACTTTAATTCCTAGCTCCATTCGGCACGCTAGATGGGGGAATAACTTTTTATCTACTAAAATTTGATGCATTTTTAGCAACTAGAACAATATAAACAAAAGATAATTATTTTTAGTTTTCATTTTACGCACCAGACAACCTTTTTAGAATGGGGGTTGTATCAATATTGTTCAGGAGCTCCTTAATGTATTCTTAGGGTGGTAGACAATGATTGTCTTCTGTTTTTCTCATTTTGAATTATTTAGATAATTAGTTTGGGTTTGTCCAAAATATTTGTAATGAACTCTGTTCCTTTTAATTTTTGTGATCCTATTCAAAGATTAATAAAATCTTTTTTGCCGAGAAAAAAAAAAACCTTCTATGAAAACTGATGAGATCGATGTGCACCAATGGTACACAGATGGGCGGGTGGGGCCCATTTTTGGATCCTTCATAATGATCTGAACTGCTCATTAATTTTAAAAGAAAAGAAAAAGTTGAAGAGGTTGAAGTTGTCCAAAAACTTTGTTAGAAACTTTTTGCTTAGCAAAAAAAAAAAGTTTGTTAGAAAGGCCACCATGCATATAATGCATTTGTTTTCTTAGTAGTCGTTTTGTGATGATCTGTTTGGTATGATTGCCGACAATCTTTGGACTAAGGCTCCGTTTCAGAAACCTTCTTAAAAAATAAGTACTTATTTTGCCACTTCTCAAAGAAAAATAAGAAGGTTTGTTCCACAAAATCCAAATAAGCAGCTTATTTTACATTTTCAAACTCAAAAATAACGTAAATGAGAAATAATTTTTCAAATTTTTTTGCACCGTATTAAAGATCTCAATGAGATCTATCAAATAAGATCCATATTGATAGAAAAATTATTTGCGGAAGCACATATTTTTGAGCTTGAAATTGTCTTCTCAAAAAATAAGTAATTGCTCCATCTTTTCAGGAACAAGCCTTCTTATTACACAAAAAATAAGTTCTTATTTCGTTTCTGGAACGGAGCCTTAACAATGACAAGAAGAAGAAAATAAGAGAGTTCCGTAGTGAAGTTTACGAAAATGACAAGAATTTGTTTCTTAATTGCATGGCCATGCCATCACATATGTTAATTTGTTTTCAAGGTTGACGACTTGACGTTGAGTAGATGGTTTTGCTACTGTAGCTGATTGTTCGACCACAATATTGTACATTTGTTGTTTCACATTGTTGATAGTTCAATTTGGTTTAATTATATATCAAAATTTGTGAGAATGCATTTCGAGCAGTGGAGAAATATATAACCAGTTAAAAGTAAGATATTTTTATTTATTGATTGATCAAGTAATGAGGGTATCACGTACAATTAACAAATTGGGGCTAACTCAGTTGGCCAAGACGACGTACTCCTGCATCTCATTAGGTGGTAAAGAGTTCGAGTCTCCATCCACCAGCATGCGTGTAGGGATTCTTCCCTTAGAAGGACTTCTTATTTCTTTCTTTATTTCTATCTTAAAATAGGCTTATTTCTTGTATTTGTTGATTTGTTGAACTTAGTTATCTCGTGGACTCTTACAATTGATGTAATGTTCCAGGTTTGTAATCTATATCTCATATCTGACGTAAAATGTCTATCAATTGACAAAATTAAAAAAGATACCACGTACAGTCACCGGACAAAATTTGCGTGCCTCCATCATTGGACAATCATACACCACCCTACACAACAAAGTTAAACGTAAAACACTGTAATTGCCAACATTTGCGATGGCACACTAATATACTTTTTGTAGTTTGGTTGAACTGGGTGTCAATAAAGTGAAGAGTTGATGATTTAGATGTTGTTTAACGCTCCGTAATATCTTTCTCCTAAAAATGTCATGATTTTTTTATTACTGAAACTCATCTCTTCTCCTTGACACCTTATTCACCTGCAGCTAGCTAGTAGTTGCACCAGGTTTTTTTTTATTTTTTTATAGCCATTCATTAATCTTAATTTTAATCTATTTTATCTTAAAAGACTTGAAGAGGGGATGAGTGCTTGCACCAGGTTAACCATTCCCCAATTTAATTAAAGTGGTTCTATTTATCACTCTTTAGTAGAAAAAAGTTGTCTACGAATTGTGGCACTAATATAATTTACTTTTAATAGGTGGGTTAAATTTATGGTCCCTATGATTAGTTGAGATCCGTGAAACCTACTCCGGACATCGGCTGTTAGTTTACGGTGAATTTATATATGGTCCTAGAATTAGTCAAGATGAACATAAGATGGTCCGGACACCTAATTATAACTATAAAAAAAAATTAAAGAGAATGGTATGGAAGACAAGCTAGCTAGTAAGGTGATGGTGCTAGACGTCTCATTATTTAGGAGTATTTGGGTATATTTTTCTTTTTATTTACCTTGTCTTTGTTTATCTTTGTAGGGATGGGTTGAACTTTCTGGTTCTTCCTTCCTTTTTACTCGATGTACCCGCTTTAAGTTTAATAAAAAAAAAAAATTGCCGATAAAAAAAGACAAGCTAGTCAGACAAGTCCACTCCCCAGTAATTGAATATTTTCTTAATTAAATGAGTAGTTCAACTGCTGCTACTACATTTTATCGGATCGAGATTACAATTAAGAAAGTATATAGTTGCACCATTCATTAATAATTGGCTTAATTGCAAGAACACCCTCTAAACTATCATTTTTTGGCAACTTCACCCCCTTAAGTTTAAATTCGAGCAACTTCAACCCCCTAACTACCAAATTTGAGCAACTTCACCCCCTCCCCCATTTTCCGTCCAATTATGTTAGGGATTTGGATGGAAAATTGTAAAATTGGATGGAAAAGTAATTTGACATACCAAAATGCCCTTTATAAACCCATTATAGACCTCCTCCTCCTCCTCCTCCTCCCACCCACCCCCCTCTCTCTCTCTCCGGTTGGAAGTGGGAGATGGGGAGATTGGTTCTAGGGTTTTGGTCGACCTCGACCCATGAAGAGAGCAAGAGCGAGAGAGACAGATGAAAAGGTAGTGGGAGTGATCGATCGCTTTTTTTCTTCCAAGTGTAAACTGTGTTTTTTTTAAAGTACGTTGGTCTTTTTTTTTTCAATCCGTCCATTTTTTTTAATGGAAAATGGGGGAGGGGGTGAAGTTGCTCGAATTTGATAGTTAGGGGGGGTGAAGTTGCTCGAATTTAAACTTATGGGGGTAAAGTTGCCAAAAAGTGATAGTTTAGGGAGTGTTCTTACAATTAAGCCTTAATAACTTAATAACGCAGTCAAAGGTCAAACAAAAAAATAACTGGTAATTGGGTAATTGACGTGATGTTTCTCATTAATCTTTTTTCCTTGCAAAAGAAGTTTATTATCTTTAAAAATGTTATACAAAAATTAAACAGATTAGGGACACAACAACGAATGTCATCCAAGACCCAAAAACAAGCAAGGAAGGCAAGACGTCAAACAAAGTAACAAAAATCAAAGGAAAGAAAATAACACCCGAACCGAACACCCGAAACACCTCCGAACCACAGAACTATACCAAAAAACGCACCATAGCCTAGGGCGGAGGTATGTAGGGGCCAGGGGTGGCCCCATCCAATTTCATATTTGGGAGTATATTTCACATATTTTTCTTATAAATATCGATAAAAACTTAGAAAACTTAAAAACATAATTAAAAGTAAGATCAATTTTCATTTCGAGAACACTAAATTATGGTAAATGATACCGTACAATAACAATAATGCATTCAACTAATGATATGATAGCAACAATACTTGAGATTAATCCTTTAATTTATCAAAATTGTCCCATAGAAACTCGAATGAGTGGATTTAGTTTTGAAAAAAAATCATCAAACCAAAATTTCAGTAATATTTCGGCCACTTCCGACTTCGATTCCTAGTTCCGCCACTGGTCTATAACAGATACAACTATATAGACCAAACCGTGCCAAAACACCAATTACACAGCCATCACACACGCCATTGCTAAAACTGCTCATAACCAAGCAACCAACAACCTAAACCTCGTCGAGTTATCAATAAATTTTTTGCAGATCAAAAAAAGAAAACAACCTCTAAAAGATTGGTTTTATTTAAATGTCAATATATATATATAATCATGTCCGTTTTCATCATTAGTACTGTTTTCTTCTAGTTCTTGATTGTGATTTGTTTGACATGCATTTGCATTTGCTACTTAGTATAATTTAAAATACTATTTATGAACACGGTCATGAAATCGCAAAGAAAGAGGGAAATATTTCATGGACCCCACACGCTTCCTTGAAGCAGGAAAAATCTCGCAGGAATACAATTCAAAATCGTAGTGTGTGTGTGTCTCAAAATTCTACATAGTCGGTTGAGTTGATTAATTAATTAGGTTAGGTATGCCTTTAAGCCAAACGATACGTACTACTATTACTATTACTATTACTATTACTATTACTATTACTCTATTAGTATTGAGTAATTAATGCCTAATGGTATTTGTATATTCCCGAGATATATTACTAATCTCTATTTTTATGATCAGTAGTGTACGGGTCAACTTACATTTTCCTTTATTAATTTTTGGGATTTTGAAGTACACAAACTTAGCAAATACTCGGTGAACTATATAGAGGGCAACCAGAACCCATTCTTCCTAAATTTTTAGGCTTGTATTTTTTCTAGTATTTTGTGGGTTGTGTGATTTTTTTAGCCTTTCGTGGTATTTTTTTGATAAATTATTCATCTAAATGAGAGACATAAAAAAAAAAGTATAAAAAGTGTCAACCGAGGCTGAAAAAAGTTCATAGACGACAAAAAGCCAAAAATACCAGCTGTTTGGTATCTCTTGTCTTTAGTTAACTTTTTCCTGATTGTGATCATAACTTTTTATTTTTTAGACTCATCTCTTGTCAAGACGAATGGTTAGACAAAAAAATAATATGTAAATTTACAAAAAATTTATTAAAAAAAAAGTAAATAAAAATACCAAAACAAAAGATACCAAAAATTTAATCATCGTTGCGAAGAAGAAAAAAACACAGATCGAAGAGCGAATCAGAAGAAGTAGAGTAGCTTGCATGCATGCAAACCAACAATATTGCTAGACTTTGACCCTTCCCCTTTGAATTCCTCCGTATGATTCTGTATGAATTCATGAAGGAATTGAATAACCTTGATATGACTAAAAGTCGTTCAGATCTTTCTGTCTTTTACTGCATATATGTGTCAAGATGAATAAAGAAAGATCTTTTAGTCTTTTCTAGTTTAAATTAAAGTAGAGCAAATGCAGAAGCTCCTCATTCGGATGTGTATGGAACGTTTGAATATTACGTATTAGACTTATAACTGGCAGGGGCGGAGGGATCGGAGGACGGTTTATTGGAACGTGACACCCCCTTAAGCTCCAAACCAATAAAATAAAATAAAAAATAGACCTTTTTTAAAAAATTTTGAATGATCTGAACCGTTTATGTTTTGTTTGGATTGGAATTTGAAAAATAATAGGAGTAATGAGTGGAGAGAGATAGAGAAAGAAATATTGAAAATATGAGGAATCTAGGGGGAATTTTTTGAAAAATTCTTTTTAAGTTCCAAACAAAACAAGGCATTAATAATTTAAAAATAATACTTCAAGTGGTCAATATGCATTAGCTCAATCAGATATTAATTTTAGGTACTTCGTTTTTTAATCAGATTTTAGGATCCTGAATTCTGAATGAAATTTGAAGAAAGTTAGACAATTGTGTGTCTGGTACCCGCTTGATCTGAATTGCAAATATTGTAGGGCTTGTTAAAAAGAGTATTAATCAAAAAAGTTGTCTTAATCAGACATGGATAGGTATCAAAAGAGTTCATAATTTTCAAATAATGTTTGGGTTTAGATATATACCTATGGATGTTAATTCGATCAAGATAACTTTTTTTTGTTAATGTTCTTCTCAACACACTGTACAATATGTACGGTTCAAATCAAGGGATCGGAATACTGAGCACGTACTTTTCTAAAATTTTCTCCAAAGTTCATTCAAAATTCAGGACTCTAAATTAATTCTAAATGAAAATTAAAAGATTGTATGAAATACTTATTAATTATCCTATCGAACTAATTTTTTTAAGAATCATTCAAACAGTAATTTGGGTTACTTCACCCCACTGATTTCCACATTCATCCACTAAATCGATTGAATTTTTAATTTCAATGAAATTGCTCCAAGTATGATGCAACCCCATTAAAATTATAAATTCACCCTATTTGTAACACTAAAATTTTGCTAACCATCCATCAATAATTGTGGATATACACTCATTGAATGCTAAAGAGAAATTAGAGTTTTCATACACATCTTCAATTGAAAATACACATTTGCAATTTTCTATGCATAATTCCTGAATAACGAGATTTATTTACACAATATCTCTTCCTGGTCAATCACTAACAGCAATTTTCTTGCAGCAATATTTTCTGTTTGATTACCAAATAACAAGAATATTAAGTATATGCCTAAATATTGACCCCATTATTAGAGGTTCCTGGTTCCGCCGGCCCTATTACCACTGATTCTTTTAGAATAAATTCATTAAAAGTTTGGGGAATAATAGCGCTTTCTAATGTGTAAATTACCATAGAGGGCATGGCCACAAGAAAAGGAAAAGAAGGAAAATGCGAAAATATATTTTGCATGCATGCATGGAAAAGGGGCTAGAAGGTTTGGGAAAACGGTGGCACTCAAAAGGACTTTTAGGAAAGAAGAAAAGCGGTGATCATACGCGTTTCTTCTTTTTGACCTGCAAATGTGAATTGGCTGAGCAGAAATAAAATACACACTTTTGACTTTGGGAGCCGTTATGGTTGGTAATGTGTCAATTGGACGTATATCAAAAACGGCTAAAAATGCATCGAGTGCGAATATCTCACTCTTCTTTGGTGTCGGATCGCTTTCTACCATCTCTCCTAAAATCAATTAGTGTTAGAAAGAGTTTCAATTAAGTCTTTTATGACATTCGATATCATATTCACAAATTTGTTTTTAGAACGATCACAAGAAGTAGTATTGTGTAACCAAATTCATAGGGCACTTCGAGACCAACATTTGGGATTAGTTCCAAAGTTTAGACAATAAATTACCTAGCATATGTGAGATCAAAAATGCTATGCGCACAACCGTTGTGCAAAACGCGTTGCACAATCAATCTCTGACCATTCATTATTGTAATTAATGGTTAGGATTCATTTCATTTATGACCTGTCATAGATTCGGTAATAGATTATTTTTAATCAAAACCGTCCAAAACACATCTAAATGGCCAGAATTAGTTGCATAACCAATACATGCAATAGTTGTGCGTATATCATTTTTGATATGAGATGAGAAGACTGCATATATATGCGGGTGATGGATCAATAATGAACTTTGAACACATCCGGTGGTTACAATATGCAGACTAAAAATGTTTAGTCATATCACTTCACTTAGACATCAAGGACACCAAAAGAAAGCAAATCAGAAAATGGATGATTTGACAAGATAAACCTAAATGATACTAATATATTTATTGTCAAGAAAAAATTCGTAAACTAAGGTGGGCCACACTTAAAAGAAATTACTGTAGTAGTAATTAGGACGTATTCTATATTTGTGAGCAGGAGCAATATTTTTTAATTAACTAAAATTTTTGGCGTAGAAAGTACGTATTTAGACAGGGGAGAGGCTAGCTGTTCAATTGTCAGTTGTGACTTGTCATCCACGATTAGAAGTTGCACATGCAAGAAAGATTCAAGAGGGCCCACCAAATGTAATTTTAGTGGATTTGAGGTGCCCATCACTCAAATGTGATGCAATTAAGGCTGGTGACCCAATTATGATCATATGGGCTAGCTGGGCCAATTTCCGGACTATCTAGGAGAACATCTCTGTGCACGATATTCTTTGGGAAAATGACAGTTAATGACGTATTTTGATAATTAATACCCGTCAAGAATATTTTATTTATTAACAAATGTTCTTAACATATCGTTAAAAGGTATTAATTATCAAAACACGTCATGGACCGTCATTTTCCCATATTCTTTTGGTAAGAGCTCCCTTTGCAGAACTTGTTGATGCATGCTACTATTATTGTATAATTTGTATCATATATATATTCTTGTTCTTTCGGAAAAGAGAGACACTGCATAAAATAAAACTACGTACAAGATAAAATTTGATGTGAATCTATTGAATGTGAACTGTAATAGCTTCTGTAAAATAACTAATATTGGGATGAAACAGAAATTGTTGAAAAGTAAGTTTGAATGACAAAAACGTGCTTCAACTATTTTAATGGAGGTTTGGTGATAATGGCTTGAAAGACAAGTGGGATTTTTAGTCAAAGATAAGATTTGGAAGAAGAAGAAGAAGAAATAAAACGTGGATAAAGATTGGAGTTACGTGTTTGATTTTGTGAGTTTTACCGTAAATGTAAGATTATCTATTTTGTCTAGTTTTGCCTATAAATGAACTTGTAATCTGTATGGTAAAAATATGTAGGAGTTGAGACAGAGAGAAGTGAGAGAGCATTGTGTACATAATCGTTTGTGTGTTTTATCAATAAAAATGTGCTTACTATTGTATGTAAAAATCTCCTTCTCCCATCAGTGATACCTATCGCTTTTGCTTTTAACGGAAACAAACTTCAGAAAACAGAATTACAACCCATGATGGTGAACTGGTGAAGTACAGAAATCCTGACCGGCTTGAAGCGGAACAAACACAGAACCGAAGTAGATCGAGGCAAGCGGTTCAACACTATTTCCTTGAGACAGAATTCGGCCTCGATCGATTACGTTGCTTACACGTCTGACTATCGGGATATGCATAGTGGGATACAGTGATCTTCAGGTGCAAAAGAAGCACTTCAATTTGTTGAAATCGGGATTCGTTTACTTTTGGAAATAACAAATTGCAACACACCAAAAGCAATCAAGATTAGAAAATTTACTGGACCAATTTTAGGCGTCCGGAAATTAACAATCGAGACTAGTATTTTATGGATAATAATACTATATCTTTAAAACAAATTCGGCCCCCACGCCGGTGCTCTTGAGTCTCTTGAACGTTTGTCTCCCATGATTATCCGATTTTCGAAGAACGAAAGTAGTACTACAAGCTGTTCAACAGACGAATCAAGAAATTGTGTAAAACTCTCTTAAAATATGTATGTTATGAGTGCAGGAATTTTCGAAACTGAAATTGGAGGAGATGTGTCTTATTTATAAAGAAGTAGGCACCCCAACGAAGAGAAACGATGATTGTTCGAAATTATGTTAGAAAAAAAACACAACTGTTCGGAGTGGTCTTGGCCGGAGAGACACCGCTGTTCGAACCTTGGCCGAACCAACACTTCATTTCCATTTCCACGTTACAAATGAAGAGACACTTCATGTTGCTAAGGTAAATGAAGCATTGTCACACATTAGTTCAGCTTGCCACATGTTGGTTTATGTACCAACACTAAAATCAATTCAAAAGGCTTTTAAAGAATGAAGTAACTAATTAAATTAATTACTACAAGTTCCCATCAAACTTTAAGCCTTAGGAATTTTATGAATCCGCTGCCACGCATGACCCTGTTAGGCGGCAAACCAAACAATTTCAATTAGTCCACATTTTTTTATCCGTCGCAAGACAAATAAATTACAACCAAATCAATTGATTTATTTTGGGAGAAAATTTCTTTTATATCCCTTCGACTTTGACCAAAAATTCATTTTGTTCTTTCACCTTTCAATTTCGGCATAAAAATATTTCGACTTTCCAATTTTTTTCAATGTCATCCTTTAGGAATTTATACATACTAGTGTGTGCCCGTGCCTACGGCACTATCCATCATTTGACGGTACTTTTGTAATATATTTGTGAGAGTGTCGGTGTTTTCTTAAGAGAGTTGGAAAGCACACATTAGCCATTGGATCAAATCAATCTTAACCCTTGGATCAACTTGTCTTGTGTGGAGACCCACACCATTGTGTTTTATTAGTATACAGATATACACGAAAAATAGAGTGTTTGGATCAAACACCCTACACACATTGGATGCCGTTGATTCCCGCGCAAGCCCCCTCTTTTTTTTTTTATAGAATTTTTGGACGGCTTGAATCGGCCGTTCGGTGGCCAGAGACGACCCGGCGCGGCCGTCAGTCACTATAGTAAGACTCAAATAAAACGGATTCTTTCTAAATGATGATATTGAAAAAAATTGGAAAGTAGAAGTATTTTTATGCCGAAATTGTGATGAAGGACCAAAATGAATTTTTGGTCAAAGTCAAAGGGATATAAAAGAAATTTTCCCTTATTTTGGAGTCAATTTCCAACACAATTAGCATGTGCTTTAAAGCGCGGACTACTGATTAGACTCTCTCGTATTCTCTTTGAAGTATGAATGTATATGCGGGAAAAGAATGATTTGAAAGAGGCAGAAAAGATCATACAAATGTCGGTAACAGAACGGTCAAGAAATTTTAATTCCAGTAAATTTTCCCCAAAATGGACTATATATCTATCCTCTCGATAACCCAGCTCAACCCCACCCTGGAAAATTGGGCACCAGTTATGTATTCACCTTGGTTTTCACCAATTTGGGATGGGAAGATAGCTAGAGCAGGTGGCATTATTAGAAATTGTGCGGGATATTTGTGTACAAGGCTTTCAGCGACCTGAACCACAATCAGCCTGAACTCCCGCGCGCGGAGCTGTGGGCCATGCGAGATGGCGTCAACCTAATCACAGATTTGAATACATCTTCAATAAGTAGATATTGATTTCGATTCTCTACTTGCCATTCGACTCCTGGAAAATGGTGATAAATTTCATCCGTTTAGTAATCTTATTGATAATTGTAGAGCACTTCGGAGGAAGGTCGAGAAAGCAACATTCAAGCACATCTTCCATTACCAGATCCTTGGTCTTCCGATTTCATCTTGTGCTTAGTATTGGGTTTGAGCTCTTTTCCCTTGGGATCTCTACTATCATATCGGGGACTGGTTTTGCGCCCAGCAACCTAGTTGTTGGGCTGCTTTAGCAGTGGTGCCACTAAGCCCGCTAATTTATGCATGTGCTCGAGTCTAAATTTCATTAGTTTTGATTCACTCTTGTATTTTTTGATGACATCTGTAATAGTATTGCTATGCCTCTTGTCAGAAGGTAGGGAAAAAAAAAAAAACACATCTCTTCCATAAGCAAACAAAGCGTTGATATTATGGCAAAGATAGCGAGCAATGATCTCATTTGGATGAGTTCAATCATTGTCTGTATGCATTAGAATTGGATGATCTGAGGTATTCAGGGTGTTTTTTAACTTGGGCCAACAAGCAAGATCCTTCCCACTTTGTCAGTACAAAGTTGGATCGGGTCCTTGTCAATGAGCATTGGATGAAAGCTTTTAGCTTTTCTTCTGCTCATTTTCCTCCTCCAGGGGTTTCCGATCACTCCCCAGCCATTGTGTGCGTCTCCCCTAGCCCTAGGAACTCCCCCAAACCCTTTAAATTTTTTGACTTTCTGGCTGATCATCCTCAGTTCTTTACAGTAGTTCAGAAAGTTTGGAGGAGAGTGATTCTTGGGAATTCCATGTTTTGTGTCTGTGAGAAACTCAAATTTCTGCAAAAGGAACTTAAGCATCTCAACTCCAGGGAGTTTAGTGATATCTCTAAGCGGGTTGTTGAATCTAGACAACAGCTTGAAATTTTGCAGAGAGAATTGGGATCTCATCCTTCTAATCCTTCCATCATAAGCCAGGAAAGAGTGGTACATAGGCAACTCTTCACTTTATTAAGGGCTGAGGAGCGCTTGGCCAAACAAAAATCCAGAATTCAATGGCTTAAACTTGGGGACCAATGTACTTCTTATTTCTTTAAAGCTGTAAGCAACACTCGAAATAGGAGTAAGATTACCAGTTTGGTGCTCGATGATGGATCTCTCATACATGATATTGAGGCCATCAAGAGAAGCTTCGTTAATTTTTACACTACTTTACTTGGATCACCTCATCCTACTCCTTACCAGGGGCATTCTAGGATTCATCAAGTAGTTAGTAGGAAGCTAACTGATAGTCAAAAGGCTACCATGATTGCTGAGGTTTCTGACCTTGAAATTAAGGACACCTTTTGGTCCCTTAATCCTACCAAAGCCCCTAGTCCTGATGGTTATAATGCTGGGTTCTTCAGGAAAGCCTGGCCTATTATTGGTCATGAGGTCACTGCAGCTGTCAAAGCTTTTTTTAGGTCTGGCCAGTTGCTTACTAAGGCCAATTCTACTCTTGTTGCACTTGTTCCTAAGGTCCCTAATCCATCAAAAGTTGGGGACTTTAGGCCCATTTCTTGCTGCAATACTGTTTACAAATGTATCTCTAGGATACTTGCTAGAAGATTACAGGTTGCCCTCCCCATGTTAATTGATCCTGTGCGATCAGGTTTTGTTAAAGGTAGGAGGATTGCCGATAATATTTTTCTCACTCAGGAGCTCATGAGAGGATACCATAAATCATCTTCCACCCCTAGGTGTGCTATGAAGGTAGATATTATGAAGGCATATGATAATGTTAGATGGAAATTTCTATGGGATGTCCTTTCTGCCATGAACTTCCATCCCACAATGATTAAGTGGCTTCAGGCTTGTGTTACTACTGCTAATTATTCACTCAGCATCAATGGGGAAGTCACTGGTTACATTAAAGGGAAAAAAGGACTAAGACAAGGGGATCCTTTGTCCTCTTATCTTTTTGTAATTGTGATGGAAGTTCTCACCTGTCTTCTAAGAGAGAAATCCCTTCTCCCTGATTTCCATTATCATTGGAGATGTGGTCGTACCAATTTGATCAATCTCTGCTTTGCTGATGATCTTATGATCTTCTGCAAAGGGGAACTAACATCAATTAATCATATCCAGAATGCCCTCTCTGAGTTTCAAGATCAGTCAGGGCTCTCACCTAGCCCTGGAAAAAGTAGTATCTATTTTTCTGGGGTTAACACAAGCACTAGATTGGCAATCTTAGAGGTCTTAGGATTCAAGGAAGGCACACTGCCTGTCAGATATCTTGGGGTACCACTTCTCTCTACTAAACTCAAGGCCTCTGATTGCCAACGTCTAGTTGATAGCATTATTGCTAAAACTAAGACGTGGACAAACAGGGACCTCACATATGCTGGCAGGGTTCAGTTAATCAAGAATGTCCTCTTCTCCATTCAAACATATTGGTCTTCCTTGTTCATAATTCCTGAAAAGGTGATTAAGGAAGTGGAATCAATTCTTAGAGCATTTCTTTGGTCAAGCCCTGATCTTAGGAAAACTGGTGCTAAAGTCTCTTGGGAGCACCTATGCGCCCCTAAACAGGAGGGCGGTCTTGGTTTCAAGTCAATGCAAGTGTGGAATAAGGCAGCCATGGCCAAGCACATTTGGTTCCTTATTTCTGGAGGGGAGCAGTCCATGTGGTGTCAATGGGTCAAGTCGTACTTAATAAAAGGAAGGAATTTTTGGAATTTGAAAATTCCTGGGGATTGCACTTGGGTCTGGAGGAAATTGTTGCAACTTAGACCCTTGATTCAGCCTTATATTCTTAGAGTGATAGGGAATGGTCATTCCACTTCTCTATGGTATGACAACTGGCATCCTCTTGGCCCTTTGATAGACAGAGTCGGTTCCAGTGTTGCTTATGACTCTGGAATTCCCAAGGATGCTATGGTGTCCTATCTCATTCATAATTCATCTTGGGCATTTCCTACTACCCACATTTTTGAACTAAACGAGGTCAGCAGAACCCTACCTCCTTTAGTAGCTTCCAGACTAAGTGGGCCTGATCACTCCAGATGGACCCTCTCTCCCAATGGTCAATTCTTAATTGCATCTTTTTGGAACAAATTGAGAACTCCCTTTCCCAAGGTTCTGTGGCATAAATTGGTGTGGTTCTCATCCCACATACCAAAATGTAGCTTTATCACATGGCTAGCTATTCAAAATAGACTTTCTACTGCAGATAGACTTGTACTTTTTGGCCTTAACCATTCTTCTCAGTGTAGTTTTTGCCAGGAGAGTGAGAGTCACGATCACCTCTTCTTTAACTGCCCATTCTCTCAACAGGTTTGGGATTCCATTTTATGCAAACTCCATGTTACTTGGCTCCCCAGACCATGGGCTGATTGGGTCACCTTTCTCTCGACGGTCAAAGGCACCTCTCTCCGGACTCTCATCACTAAATTGGTTTTTACAGCTACTGTTTACCATGTGTGGATAGAGAGGAATGTGAGGAAATTCCAAGACAAGTCCTCTCCTTGGGAAGTAGTTGTTCACAAAATTAACTCCATGGTTAGAGCAAGACTTTTATCGTTAGCCAAACTTCCTAGGAGTCAAGCACAATGGATTGTAAATGAGTGGAATATTAGTGGGAGTTAATTCTTTTTTGATATTCTTGTCTCTAACATTACTTGCTTTTGGTTCACTCATTGTTGTCACAGGAGTTTGTGTAAATAGCAGATTGTTGCACTTGCTGTTATTGCTACCTTCTTAGCAGGTTGCACAGATTGATACCCAGCTGCTAATACTTCTATTATCAGGTTTATATCTTATTCTCGAATTCAGCTTTGTGTGCCCATCTTTTGTGTGTGCCTGTGAGTTGTGCGTTTGAGCCTCTCTTTTTTTGAGAGAGGAGGTAATATTTAGTAGGAGTCATTTGGTGAGGGAGAGGTGAGGGAGTTGGGATCCACCCTATTGCTTCCAGTTCTTGGTGGTTTAGGTCTCGAGGGAGAAGTTGTTTAGCAGATAATGCAATAGGGTTTCGTTTTGCTATTTTGTTGTTGCTCTGGTTATGCTGCTGTTGGTGTAGTCTGGAGTGTTTTGTTGCTCCTGCTATTATCCTTGTCTGCATTGTCAAGTCCTTAGCTGGAAAATTCTTTGGCAAATGTTTGTGTTGGAGTTCCAAGTATTTTTTGCTTTATTGGGCTATTTTCTGCTGCTGCGATGTTCTAGCAGCTGTGTATGCTAGCTGTGTTGTAATCTGTGATGGTTTGCTGCTGTTTAAAGTGTCAAAGGCTATAAAATGCTGTTTTCTACGGCTGCCTCTCTGTTTTCTGCTATGTAGAGTTCAGCACTTGAAGTGTTTTGTGGCTGCCCACGCTTCATGGAGTTCAACTTGTGTTTCCCTTGTGGTTTCATTGGCCTATCCTTGGGGGGTTGTCCCTTGGAACGTTTAATGCTTTTCTAGGGGGCTTGTCCCTAGCATCTATCGGTTTTATGTTCAATGCTACCATTTCCAGATTTTCTGCGATATCTGAGGTTACCAAAGGGAGCTAGAGAAACAACTCGTTTCTTTGTGAAGAATTGAGCTCTCTTGTTGCCGCTAATGTTGAGTTCTCTGCTGATGCTATTCTTAGCAGATTGAGTTTTGCTTGTACTCAAGGTAGGAGGCGAGACTGTTTGGTTTTGTTCGTTCTGAAGTTGGGTTTCTCATGGCGTATCTTGCTGTTGCCGTATTTGTAAAGTTTGGTCATTCACATCCGTCCGTCTTATTTAGCACTCCGTAAGTGCTTGTGATTTGAGGAGTTTGGACCGCGCCCAAGCTTTGCTAGCTTTCTCCAATCTGAGCAGAAGATGGATGGATGCCTAGAACCAGACTTTCTACTGCTATTGCTGTTGTTAACTGTTTCTGTCTTGCTAGCTGTTATGGAGTGATCCCTACTGTTGTTATTGTTAGCTGTTGCTACTGCCGTGTCTTGTTGCTGTGGCTATATGTGGACGGTCTAGCAAAAGAGTCTACTGGTAGCTCCTTTAGTCAGTAGCATCCTTTTGATTGTATTCATTGAATATGCTAGTTCCTAGCTCATTTTAATTCATTAAGTCTACTACTAGTTATTTCCAGATTAGTTCCATATCTTTTGGTAACAAAGCTCATTTGGCGTTGTTTTCCTTCCCTCTGACTAGATGGATTGGAAACAATGCATATCATTTAACCCTTGTAGCCATTTGGCGTTAGAAATTTTCTTCAATCTTTTTGGTTTTTCTTTTCTTTTCCTCCTGGAGTATGCCCCTTATAGGCTGTATATTCGGTTAGCCTCCTTTTTAATTTCAAGCTGAATTATCCAAAAAAAAAAATGATATGCATGCTTTAAATATTTTAATTGCGATGCCTTCTAGCATTTTCAACCAGTTTGTATGTCGATATTCAAGGGATATCATATCCCAGAACTTGTTTAGTTTAGTTAGTTAATATATGTTCCTGTTTTACCAAAAAATTTTAAAAAAAAATTTGTGGGATGGGACTTAAGTTACCGTCTTTAACCAATTTCCAAGTATAAGTGTGGAGGCAATCCATTCACTTCAAAAATGGTTTCTGCAAAATTCTGAAGTGATGTCAATCTGAACATGAATGAAGATTACACTACCATGTGCATCCATGTAAGAACCTTAAATTTGGCTCAAAGAGAGCCTAAAATCTCTCATTCAAAACCTCTCTTTTTGTCAATATATGCATCACATCTCGGCATTGCATAGTCGCATATCATCTAAATTGTTATCCTAGTAGCTTCGAATCTGTGATGGTCTTTTCTGTATAGCATACTGGATTGTTTCCTAAGGGGAGAAAAAAGATGACACCATAACATCACCATCAAAAAAAGATCAACCAATTAAGTTTTGATTTACACAAGAACATGAACATGATGTCTTCATCACTTGTTTATGTCTCTGAGCTGGTTGAATCATTGAACACCCATCTCGTGATGGCATGGGACTGGTTTTATTTAAGCGTTCACACTCACGTATTTGGAGATATCTAAATTCATATGTCAGAATGTGAAGGGCACCTCTACAGACTTTTTCCATGACATGAAAAGGGAAAGGAAAAAATAAAAAACCCATAGCTTGTGCACAAGTTTTGAAAGGGAAACACAATTGCACACTATATGCCATGAAAATAGGCCTTTCCACAACAATTGATGTCAGTTTCTATTACAAGTGATCAAGCTTGTATGAGTATTTTGATGGTCAATTCTCACAAAAAATTAACTATGAACCACTTGGGTTTAGGAATTGTTATCAATATTCCGTAAATTCTTTCTTCTCTTCTGAATTACATAGTACCCAATCCCTCCCAAAACAAGAACAAGAATCAATCCATCAGCTACTCCCACAACCACCAACACCCATTTTTTCAAACCAGAACTCTTCCCCTTACCTCCACCACTTCCTTTCGGAACCTTAACCATATAACTCGATTCCATCAGCCGCGAAACCTGTTTCACTCCTCTAACAAGACCATACAAAAAACACTCTCCCAAATCGAATGTATACAATGCAGCAGTACAATTACAGTCCTCCAAACAAATTTCCGAACACTTTTCTCTGCTCACGTTATCCTTCACATCTGTACCCTTTAATATGGTAGTAACGCCGGGTAATTCTACCATCTCCACCTGACTCTTCCCACAAAACCCACCAGAAATTCCATTGCTGCAGTTGGAATTCATCCCATCTCTTGTTATGAACCGGATGCACGAACAAACATCAGATAATGTACATATACCGTAAGGCTTACAAACCAAAGGAAGATCACAAGTGTTGTTTATGGCCAAAAAAGAGGCCTCAAATTTCCCCTGCTCAGTTGAGTAGTAATAAAAACCCAAATTCCCCGTTTCGTTCCCCAATGCCATAAATCGCAAGGGTTGAAATCCTCCTGATGGAATTTGGTCAATTTTCGTATATTCATCACCAAAGATGTCTACTCCTTTATTGCTCACTTTGATAAATGTGATGTTTTGGTTGACGAGAGGCTTGAATTCCCAGTACGTATAATTGACCTTATCAGAATTCAAGTACAATGCAAGCTTGTCATGCTGGATTTCGAATGAAAAGAATGAAGTTGAGTTGGTGGGGAAAGAAGTTAAGTGAGTTCTCACATTCAATCTCTGCCCCCAAAGCATTATATTGGTAGGGAAATTGAAACTCTGCCATTTTATTTGGTCGAGGGCGTCTACCAGAACTAGGTTACCTGTTCTTAGTAAGTTCAGTCTCTGCATCAACACAAGGTTCAGTATCAGAGAATTGGCCTAATGTTGAGAAATTGCAGAACATAATCTAACAAGTTTCAGATTCTTGTTTCTGAAAATAAGTTTTCAGTTGCTCACTTGTTTTCACAGCTACTTTTCGGAAACTGGTACCAGACCAGACATGTTTCTTTGTTTCGGTTTCCCATCAAAAACCGAAACATAGAAAAAAAAAAGTGAAAACCTATATCCATTTTAATGTAAACAAGAAGCAGAAAAATCGACAACGTTACCACACGGATCATTTAAATTTACCTCCACACCTTGTCCTGAAGTCCCGGCTTTCCATCCAAGGCGGTCCTCTTGACCCTTTAACTGTAGATCTCCACTTTGAGTCAGCTCGAGCACACATTTCTCTGTGGTGTAAAACCGCGAAAAATGGCCAGAAGTCCATACTTTTACATCTCCAAGGAAAACATCTAATGAACATGAGTACTTCTGCTCTCCAGATTCAACACTCAATGCAACTTTGAAATTGGGAACCATCTGTTCAGATTCAATTATAAAAGCTCTTCCTATGAACCCCATGCTGTATTCTGTTGGGACAGGAATGGTGACCTTGTATCCAATATGAATATCAGAGTTGCAGTGGCCATGAGTGAACAAGTGAATGAGAAAAACGAAGAAACAGAGTTTCATGGGGAATTGAGGCCTATGTTTTCATATTTGATAAACCAGTTTTTGAGGTATTCCAGTATGTGGGTATGCAATGTGGGTAGGGTTTTGTTTTCATTTTTATTTTTATTTTCAGGTGGGAATCAATGAAAGTGAATGATGGGGAAAGGTTGGAATGAGTGGTATAACATTGTTGAGTGTCACCCCACTCCCAAAAAGTGCATGAATATTGTATAGCAAGAGGTGGTTTTTTTCGTTATTAGACCCACTTTTTGGTGATTAAAAAAAGGTAATCAATGACCATCATTGATATCTCTCCACGCTAACAGATCAAGAATGCAGTTCTAGAATACCTTTTTCTTAATGGCGAAAAAGAAATTTTATTAATATTTGAAGTTGTTATAAAGATTAATTAATAGAAATAAGGAGAGAACATAGTGTCCAATCCGAGAACTAAACCTTAGATTGACAAAATACAAACCGAAAAAACACTAGTATGAGACAAGTCCAAACACCTGAAAAACCTAAAGTTCGGATATATGGGACAAACCCAACAATTAAAACAGAAGGAACACAATCCAAACACCTAAAGGATCTAAAAGCCTATATTACAAGGGACAAACCCAAATAACTAACCCCAAAACAAAATCCTACCACACTGAACTGTGTGCAGTTCTAGAAAACAGTTTTGACAGCACAATATCCTTTCTTGAATGAACTTTTACTCATGTAGTGATGATGTTTGGATGACTTTTATTGTGTCATCATCACTATAAGCTCTTGAATTAGAGTACTTATTCAGTATTCTTGAAGTACATGGCGTTGCATACGCAGTACTCCCAATCATTTATGTAGCGACAAAATATTCAGTATAAAAATTACTCTCATTCACTTATGTTGCATGGTTGGAAGACGGAGAGCAACCCACAATGTGTACTGACCAGTATTCTGAAAGTACCCAACAATTGGGCCTTGAATTATGTGTTTTTATTGCAAGACATGAGCTAGTGACTGTGTTGCTATTTCTGGACCCCAGGGAGTGCAAAATGCAGGCAGAAGGTAATGGAATTCCAGGTGGGACCCTGTCCCTGTAATCTTGGTTGAGTAGATAACTTTGAGTGCCTCTTTTTTGGGTGGGGAATCAAGCTAACTTTTGAGTGGGAGATTGACGAATGCATGTAATTAGGATATGGATGCCCCACTTAAAAATCATTTTTAATTAGACATGAACTATAACTTTAGGCGTTGCTGACACTTGCATTACGCTCAAATGATGTGTAATAGGTCCTTGTGTGAATTAAACAAAAGAACTATTGTCACCTACAATTCAGTGTTGTATCAATACAACTTACTTTCGGCATGCGCAGAGCACCAAATTATGGGACGTTTAAATTATAATCCAACAATATTCGTAGGTGCCATAGCAGCTCTTTACCACACATTTGCAGTATGTGCAATAATGTTTCAGGAACGTTGAATAATCACTCTCATTAATTTCCACTTCAACATAGAGTTATTAAGAATCTGAAAGATTCTTTTAGTTTTCATCGTAGAATAATCACTCTTATTAATGTCCACTTCGACGTACAGAGAGTTATTAGGAATCTGAAAGTTTCTCTTAGTTTTCATTTTTGACACGCGTAGTTGGGACTTCAGCCTACTTAATCTATGAATGGCTAGGGATTAGAGGATATACAAAAGCAATTTCGTTTATCATCATTTTATCCACCTTTGCTTAAAACCTTTGAGAGGTTGTGTTCATTCCAAATTACATATTGTCAAAAATTACATATTGATGATTGAAATCGTTCATTTTGAGATTGTGGTTTGAATGTGACCTTGACTGAAACCATTGATTTGGGGAATAGAATTCGCCTTACTACGTCGCCTAACTTGCAAAGGTAAAACCCACCATTAGTGCCCGAACCAGTCGGGGTCGACTGGCAAGACACTCCAATGGTTAAGTGAGAGGTTGCAGGAGGAGAGCAAAGAACAAAGTGATTAGAGTTAGAATGAACGATGTATCCACTAGGGTTAGGGGTGGGATGCACACCGGCCCGCTAGCTCACCCAACTAGTTTTTTTTTTTTTTAAGGATTTGGGATATGTATTTAGGCCCATCCATCGAATTAGATTGGGTTGAGTTTTTAAACCCGTTTAATTAATTGGATGGGCTTGTGAGTATCTTTTAAAATCAAGCCCTGCCCGGCCTGATAAAATAATGACAATATTGGGCATTATATATTTATACTACAAAAAAACATTAAGAAGGAAGAAAAAAGCTACTACGATACCTGTATGTACATAATACCCTTTTATTAAGAGTATGTACATCAAGGATAGCAATTTTACCTACTCAAAAAGATACTTTTCTATTTTACCTACCCATTTTTCACTTTCACACCACAA
>BPLS01024444.1:0-39780 GCA_019656275.1 Rhododendron kiyosumense | reverse complement strand
CAACCTCTTTATAATTTCCTCTCTATCCATTAAATATTAGAAAATACTGTAATACAGTTGCAGTGTATAATATATATGTATATCCTCCTATATTGCAGACCTCCGTCCAGAGCGAGGTCGCTAGATCCAAAATCTCATCCTCTCTCCCTCTCTCTCTCAACCGTCGCCACTACCATCGGTTGTAAACTCACGCTTCCGCCATTGATGAGCTCACACTGTATTTAGAAAAAGGAGAGAGGCATCGAGGTAGAAGAAAAGGGGGAAGAAAGACGGAGAAGTACGAGACCACTGTGTCTCTCTCCGATCCATCTCGATGAGTTAATTGATTTCTCAGGGCTGCTGCTCGCAGTCCATCTCGATGATAAGAGGGACAACGAGGATGAGGACTACGTCGCCTAACTTGCAAAGGTAAAACCCACCATTAGTGCCCGAGCCAGTCGGGGTCGACCGGCAAGACACTCCAATGGTTAAGTGAGAGGTTGCAGGAGGAGAGCAAAGTACAAAGCGATTGGAGTTAGAATGAACGACGTATCCATTAGGGTTAGAGGTGGGGTGCACACCGGCCCGCTAACTCACCCAACCAGTTTTTTTTTTTTTTTTTAAGGATTTCAAATATGTATTTAGGCCCATCCATCGAATTAGATTGGGTTGAGTTTTTAAACCCGTTTAATTAATTGGATGGGCTTGTGAGTATCTTTTAAAATCAAGCCCAACCTGGCCTAATAAAATAATGACAATAATGGGCATTATATATTTATACTACAAAAAAACATTACGAAGGAAGAAAAAAGCTACTACGATACCTGTATGTACATAATACCCTTTTATTAAGAGCATGTACATCAAGGATAGCAATTTTACCTACTCAAAAAGGTACTTTTCTATTTTACCTACCCATTTTTCACTTTCACACCACATCAACCTCTTTATAATTTCCTCTCTATCCATTAAATATTAGAAAATACTGTAATACAGTTGCAGTATATAATATATATGTATATCCTCCTATATTGCAGACCTCCGTCCAGAGCGAGGTCGCTAGATCCAAAATCTCATCCTCTCTCCCTCTCTCTCTCAATCGCCGCCATTACCATCGGTTGTAAACTCATGCTTTCGCCACTGATGAGCTCACACTGTATTTAGAAAAAGGAGAGAGGCATCGAGGTAGAAGAAAAGGGGCAAGAAAGACGGAGAAGTACAGGACCACTGTCTCTCTCTCCGATCCATCTCCATGAGTTAATTGATTTCTCAGGGCTGCTGCTCGCAGTCCATCTCAATGATAAGGGGGACAACGAGGATGAGGACTACGTCGCCTAACTTGCAAAGGTAAAACCCACCATTAGTGCCCGAAACAGTCGGGGTCGACTGGCAAGACACTCCAATGGTTAAGTGAGAGGTTGCAGGAGGAGAGCAAAGTACAAAGCAATTAGAGTTAGAATGAACGACGTATCCATTAGGGTTAGGGGTGGGGTGCACACCGGCCCGCTAGCTCACCCAACTAGTTTTTTTTTTTTTTTTTTTTTAAGGATTTGGAATATGAATTTAGGCCCATCCATCGAATTCGATTGGGTTGAGTTTTTAAACCCGTTTAATTAATTGGATGGACTTGTGAGTATCTTTTAAAATCAAGCCCAGCCCGGCCTGATAAAATAATGACAATAATGGGCATTATATATTTATACTACAAAAAGACATTAAGAAGGAAGAAAAAAGCTACTATGATACATGTATGTACATAATACCCTTTTATTAAGAGCATGTACATCAAGGATAGCAATTTTACCTACTCAAAAAGGTACTTTTCTATTTTACCTACCCATTTTTCACTTTCACACCACAGCAACCTCTTTATAATTTCCTCTCTATCCATTAAATATTAGAAAATATTGTAATACAGTTGCAGTATATAATATATGTGTATATCCTCCTATATTGCAGACCTCTGTCCAGAGCGAGGTCGCCGGATCCAAAATCTCATCCTCTCTCCCTCTCTCTCTCAACCGCCGCCACTACCATCGGTTGTAAACTCACGCTTCCGCCATTGATGAGCTCACACTGTATTTAGAAAAAGGAGAGAGGCATCAAGGTAGAAGAAAAGGGGGAAGAAAGACGGAGAAGTATAGGACCACTGTCTCTCTCTCTGATCCATCTCGATGAGTTAATTGATTTCTCAGGGCTGCTGCTCGCAGTCCATCTCGATGATGAGGGGGACAACGAGGATGAGGAAGGTGGAGCCGGCGATCCACACGGCCTTGCCGGTGTTCTTGAGGAGGCGGTTGGTGACGTAATCGACGTCGGAGGCAGTTTGCTTAGTTTGGGCCAAGATTGGGAACTGGAGACGGCAGTGGAGGGATGAACATTTTCTGGGCTTGGAAGACGCAGAGAAAGAGAGAGAGAAATAATAAAACAAAGAATGGCGGTGAACAGTACCTCGGTAGAATTACCGAGCAATTGAAGCAAATCTATTTTGCCTTTGTGTTTGCCTATGCTGGTGTAGAGGGGTTTTGTGGGTTTCCTTCTTTATTTTACCTAATATACCCCATTTACCTAGACTTGTGTACATGCTCTAATGCATACATATTTCTTGGTCTTCATATAATTATAATTATTATGGTTGTAAACTCTAATTTATATTCGTGGGGATCATTAATTTATACTTGGCACTATATTTTAGGAAAATAATTGGGCTAGTTAGACAAGCTCTGGAAATGAAAATTTGGCCATCCTCGGAATATTAAATGGACGATGATTATTAATGGATCAAACTTGGGTTTACACAAGTCTCGTTATTATCTAGTACAAACCCAGCCCAAACTTGGTATGGTCTAATGTATGAGCAACCCTAATTAGGGTTGATCTGCTTCCCTTATATAGAGCTTCAAGATTTGCTCTTCAATTACGTGCGTGCCTGGCACGCTCAATAACTGCTTTCGGTGATGACACAATTGATGTATTGAGTGAGGTGGTTGCAACTCACCTATATATGCTATTATCTAAATGTGCATGTGCCAAACTTGTGCGGTAACCACTTTGACTGACGTCAAATTTGACGTATGGAGCTATTTGGTTTTGGTGCTCATGGGTGAGCTAGCGGCTATGAGTCCCTTGGATCATAACGATAAGACCTGATAAGGTATGCTCTCTGAGCTGCATGGTTCGGATCCAATTTGCCTATTCGTGTAGTAACTGGTTGTTATGGCCCGACTTATGGACGGAGGCTGTGATTCAGTCCGATCTATTTACTCAGGCCCAATTAGCTTGTCCTGGCTATTGGGCCATCTGCCCTAATGGAGCTGCACTGATCTAGCCCACTACATCTAGATTCATTTATCATGAGACTATGAAAATATCAACAAAATCTGATATTGATAAATGCTTATCTAATTTTTTATCTCTGAATTTCTTGACTCAAGATTTAAATTTTTAGATCCAATACTTACCATATCGAATTAAGCTGAGCATGATCAAACGTTGTTCAGTGGTGAATCGGCAGAGGAGATCATCGTATCTGTGCAGCGGTGGCGGCGTCGAGTATGGAGGTAGCAGCAGTGGATGACCTTTGGGGAGCACTGGTGCAGCTTCGAAGTGCCCTCATCTGCCTCTGTCTTGCTCGATCCGACTTGTTGGCAACCAGAGACTTCATCGACAAATCTATAAGCTTCGATGACCACCGTTGGTCCTCATCGGAGAGTCATTGACCTTTGACGACCACTATTTTTGTAATCTTCCAAAGCTCTAGTTTTCTAGTCCGGAACCTTGATGAACAGCTATACCACCGTCACCTCCGTCAACAAGTCTAAATCCAGAGAAGAGTTGGCTCCCACTGAACAACGTTTGTACATGGTGTGAATTCTCATTTAGCGGTGAATTTTTCATTTAGGGATGAATTCTTCATTCCGGTGTGAATTCTTTATTCAGGAATGAATTTCTTTAGAATTCACACCCCAAAAATTTACACAAAAAATTCACCCTCTAGAATTCACACTCCTTAGAGGTATACTGGAGTTGATTTAACACACCCAAGAAATTCATCAGAATTCACACCAAGAATTCATCCAAAAATCACACCAAGAATTCACACACAAAATTCACCTAGAGTTTTTTTTTTTATAACCAACAAAAACTCTGCCCACAGGGCTACAAAGAAGCAACAGAATCCTTAGCTAAAACAGAGGAAATAAAACCAGGGGAGTAGCCACCCAATCTAAGGGAAGAAGACCACAGCTAGCCTTAGCAGCCACCACATGCGCAAGCTTCACAGTAAGAATTCACCAAGAATTCACACCAAAAATTCACCGAGAATTCACAACAAAAATTCACCCAGAATACACACCAACAATTCATACCAAGGATTCACCTAGAATTCACACCTCAAAAAATTCTGGAAAATGACAAAATAAAAATTGTATAAATGAGCAAAATTGTAAATGCATTTTTAAAAAGGAGTTGGAGGGGATAGACTCTACAAAAGGGATCCGCATGAAACTCCCCAAAAAAAAATAAGACCGACCAGGCATTTCTTGAAATTGCTCTACAAAATGATAGGCACGGCCAAGAGTCTCTCCTCCATTATGAATCTGCAAACTGGAAATTCAATGATACTTATCCTGAAGAATGGCGCCAAAATATTCGCTATCTTTTGGAACAGTATTACTTGACAGCAGACTCTTCTGGAAGCAGTGGATCGGATAAACCTGAATAACTTTTCAGGCCAGCTGTCTCTTTTGTGATGTAAAATAAAGTGTAGTAATTATCCTCTTTTCTGGGGAGGGTGAAATTATTGGATGTTTACTGTTTGTAAAAGTCTGTAATAGTAATAGTAGATGTCAGGGAAACAGGTGTAATAGTAGTCAGGGAAACAAAAGTCCTCGTAGTAATAAAGTTAGTCGTAACATAAGTCTCAGGGGAAGTAATTGCACTGAAGTCACTGATAATGCAAGCACCCCCGTTTGTGCCTATAAATAGGACTTACCTCTGCCCGTTGTAAAGCAGAACCAAGCGAGTTGCTTAGTAAATAAAACCAGTGTCTTTCTAATATTCTTGTGTCTTATATTCTCTCTATTTGCGATCCTACCTACTTTGTGTTTGTACCCACCGATCCTACCTACCGATCCTTCCTCGGAGAAGTGTTCTTTTTGCAAACTTGCCTAAAACTCAAATTTTCTTTAAGTTTGACTTGAAAGCAGGTTTCTGTCAACTAGGCATCCATCCAGATGATCGTCCCAAAACAGGTTTCTGCATTCCAGATCACCACTTCCAGTGGTCAGTCATGCCTTTTAGATTAAAAACAGCCCCATCTTTGTTTCAAACACAAAGTGGGTAGGATCAGTGGGTACAAACACAAAGTAGGTAGGATCGCAAATAGAGAGAATATAAGACACAGGAATATTAGAAAGACACTGGTTTTATTTACTAAGCAACTCGCTTGGTTCTGCTTTACAACGGGCAGAGGTAAGTCCTATTTATAGGCACAAATGGGGGTGCTTGCATCATCAGTGACTTCAATGCAATTACTTCCCCTGAGACTCATGTTACAGACTAACTTTATTACTACGAGGACTTTTGTTTCCCTGACTACTATTACACATGTTTCCCTGACATCTACTATTACTATTACAGACATTTACAAACAGTAAACATCCAATAATTTCACCCTCTCCAGAAAAGACACCACTATTACAGACTTTTACAGAGAGGGTAATAGTAGTATTGTCTTCTTCCTCTTTTCCAGAGAGGGTGAATTAAGTACTCTGTAAATTACTGTACGTAGTCCAAGCTCTGTGTAAATTACTGTGCTAGTAAAGACTTGGGTAATATAAGTCTCTGTAGTAATAAATGCAGCAGTAAACTTTGGTAAATAGGTGATGTAAGTCGTGATGCAAGCAACTCCCGTTTACGCCTATAAATAGGAGTTGCCTCTGCATATTGTAAAGCAGAACCAAGCGAGTTGCTTAGTAAATAAAACCAGTGTCTTTCTAATATTCCTGTGTCTTATATTCTCTCTATTTGCGATCCTACCTACTTTGTGTTTGTACCCACTTAGTGTCTGTAATAGTGGTATCAGAGCCATATCTTCTATTCTAGCTTAAACCCCCTTCTGGGAACTTCTTTTTCAACACTACTTCAAATCTTTTCCAAAAGAAAAAACTTGAAGCGTATACTCTATGGTTGCCTTCTCAGGATCCTCCACATCAGAAACTTCACTAACTATTTTGGTTAAAAGAATTTTGTATCAGTGGGATAAAAGTACCTTGAGATTTTGGCCCATGTGTTGGCAGTGTATCTCGGTTTATCTTCCCTAGTATACAGAATTTTATTAACCAAAATTGGTTGAAGATCATACTTTGAAAAAAGGAAAAAGGTTTGCTGTACTGCGGAAAAGAAAAATCCCAGATTCTTTCTTAAACTTTTTCTTAGAAGAATGAATCGTCTGTTTACCACCTATTCGTCCTCCATATCCTCTTTAGTTCCATCAATGTCTTCTACCAGTAGAAACTCTTCCTCTTCTTCGTCCTCTTTTTCTAACCTTGAATACTTGTATGAGTTTGAGTACCTACCTGATGACAGTAAGGTTCCCCTTACTGATCTCCCTTTTCTAAACCCTTATAATACTTTTGTGCGTCCCCAAACTTCTGTAAAAAAGTCGGTTACCCAACTTTTTTCCACAAAACGACCAACCTCAGCAAAAGAGTATGTCCAAGCTTCTAAATTTGACCAGTGTTTCATTGCAGCTACAGAAGCTGAACAGCTCTTACCTCTGGAAATTCCTGTTGATTTGCCTCGTCTTTGGCAACAACAAGGATTTACCCACCTTCATTTTGGAGCAATCCGTTTGGCCGTCACTTTCCATGGGCGAAAAGGTTTGCCTGTTACTTCCAGACTCGCTCTGGTTGATACCAGGTTTCTACAGTATCAGCACGCATGCATTGCAACAGTCCAAACCACTCTAAATGCTGGAACTATTATCTTCACCTTTTACCCCAATTTTAACATGCCATTAGCAGATCCTCATCTGCTATCTACTCTAAAAGTACAGGTTCAAATTGGCCGTGCCTACCAAATTTCCACCACCTATGCAGCCACCCTTCACTACCAAATGGCCTACTGTCTCCAAAACCATGCTTTTGACATGTCCTTACCTTCCTCCACAGATGAAGCTCTCTTTCTCACTGTTAATGCACCTCACCAAGCTTCATGTGTCCATGTCCCACGCCAAATTTCCCGTCTTGAACTTCTCAAACTTCTCCCAGAATCCTGGGTTACAGCTTACGAGAAAAACCAAAATAAACCTATTCCTGTCCAATCCTCAAATCCCACTTTCATCCCAAAACCTGACGGTACAGTGGAAATCTCGTTTCCAAAAGATACCTCTTCTTCATCGTCAACCCATCCTGTCATTTTCCCTTCGAGAATTAACATGTTTATTGATGGTTCTCGACCTGATCCTCCAATTCAATATTTCCAATCCAATGGTCTCCCAGTCTACTATTTCAAAAACCCAGAAACAGGTCATTGTTACTTTGATGCCTGTGATTGTGATGATTGTTTTGAGGAGAGTCTTCGTTTAGAAGATGATGAAGACTTTGATGATGACCTATGTCCTATATGTCCTTCTTCACCTCCCACACCTTGTAAATCTCCTCCGTCTCCTCAACCACCTTCTGATAATGGCTCTTCAAGCCAACCCAGTGGATGTTTCATGTTCACCTCCTCATCCTCTTGGACTGAAGAAGATTTTCCTCCTTTGGAATTCCATAATTCCCAAGAGAGGACAACTCACCGTCATAAAATTCCAGACCCTGCTACCATTCTCCCTGATGGTAGCATGAAGGCGGTGTCAGCGGCAGAAGCAGCGATAAATTGGCAGTCAGCAAATTCTCTAGCTCAAAACCAAATTCTCCAGCGAATTGCAAACTCTCATAAAAATTTGGAGAATGTCGTTCATAAGAAATTATCAACTTTGGAACTTCTTATTAGAGATTTGCAGCAAAAAATTCAAACTGTTCACCAGGAACTTCTCCAGATGGCCTATGCCAACCAAGCATTTTCAGCAGCTTTTTCCCAAAAAGATGCTGAAATGAAACATCTCAAGAATCAGCTTCATTCTCTCCAAGCTCAGCAGTATTCTGTTGGTATCAGAGCCATGTCTTCTATTCTAGCTTAAACCCCCTTCTGGGAACTTTTTTTCCAACACTACTTCAAATCTTTTCCAAAAGAAAAAACTTGAAGCGTATGCTCTGTGGTTGCCTTCTCAGGATCCTCCACATCAGAAACTTCACTAACTATTTTGGTTAAAAGAATTTTGTATCAGTGGGATAAAAGTACCTTGAGATTTTGGCCCATGTGTTGGCAGTGTATCTCGGTTTATCTTCCTTAGTATACAGAATTTTATTAACCAAAATTGGTTGAAGATCATACTTTGAAAAAAGGAAAAAGGTTTGCTGTACTGCGGAAAAGAAAAATCCCAAATTCTTTCTTAAACTTTTTCTTAGAAGAATGAATCGTCTGTTTACCACCTATTCCTCCTCCACATCCTCTTTAGTTCCATCAATGTCTTCTACAGTAGAAACTCTTCCTCTTCTTCCTCCTCTTCTTCTAATCTTGAATACTTGTATGAGTTTGAGTACCTACCTGATGACAGTAAGGTTCTCCTTACTGATCTCCCTTTTCTAAACCCTTATAATACTTTTGTGCGTCCGCAAACTTCTGTAAAAAAGTCAGTTACCCAACTTTTTTCCACAAAACGACCAACCTCAGCAAAAGAGTATGTCCAAGCTTCTAAATTTGACCAGTGTTTCATCGCAGCTACAGAAGCTGAACAACTCTTGCCTTTGGAAATCCCCGTTGATTTGCCTTGTCTTTGGCAGCAACAAGGATTTACCCACCTTCATTTTGGAGCAATCCGTTTGGCCGTCACTTTCCATGGGCGAAAAGGTTTGCCTGTTACTTCCAGACTCGCTCTGGTTGATACCAGGTTTCTACAGTATCAGCATGCATGCATTGCAACAGTCCAAACCACTCTAAATGCTGGAACTGTTATCTTCACCTTTTACCCCAATTTTAACATGCCATTAGCAGATCCTCATCTGCTATCTACTCTAAAAGTACAGGTTCAAATTGGCGGTGCCTCCCAAATTTCCACCACTTATGCAGCCACCCTTCACTACCAAATGGCCTACTGTCTCCAAAACCATGCTTTTGACATGTCCTTATCTTCCTCCACAGATGAAGCTCTCTTTCTCACTGTTAATGCACCTCACCAAGCTTCATGTGTCCATGTCCCACGCCAAATTTCCCATCTTGAACTTCTCAAGTTTCTCCCAAAATCCTAGGTTACAGCTTACGAGAAAAACCAAAATAAACCTATTCCTGTCCAATCCTCAAATCCCACTTTCATCCCAAAACCTGACGGTACAGTGGAAATCTCGTTTCCAAAAGATACCTCTTCTTCATCGTCAACCCATCCTGTCATTTTCCCTTCTAAAATTCACATGTTTGTCGATTGTTCTCGACCTGATCCTCCAATTCAATATTTCAAACCCAACGGTCTCCCAATCTACTATTTCAAAAACCCAGAAACAGGTCATTGTTACTTTGATGCCTATGATTGTGATGACTGTTTTGAGGAGAGTCTTCGTTTAGAAGATGATGAAGACTTTGATGATGATGACCCATGTCCTATATGTCCTTCATCACCTCCCACACCTTGTAAATCTCCTCAGTCTCCTCAACCTCCATCTGACGATGGCTCTTCGAGTCAGCCCAGTGGATGTTTCATGTTCACCTCCTCATCCTCTTGGACTAAAGAAGATTTTCCTCCTCTAGAATTTCATAGTTCTCAAGAGAGAACAACTCACCGTCATAAAATTCCAAACCCTGCTACCATTCTCCCTGATGGTAGTACTAAGACAGTATCAGCAGCAGAAGCAGCGATAAATTGGCAGTCAGCCAATTCTCTTGCTCAAAACCAAATTCTCCAGCGAATTGCAAACTCTTAGAAAAATTTGGAGAATGCCGTTCATAAGAAGTTATCAACTTTGGAACTTCTTATTAGAGATTTGCAGCAAAAAATTCAAACTGTTCACCAGGAACTTCTCCAGATGACCTATGCCAACCAAGCATTTTCAGCAGCTTTTTCCCAAAAAGATGCTGAAATGAAGCATCTCAAGAATCAGCTTCATTCTCTCCAAACTCAGCAGTACTCTCAACAGAAAAGCTCATTTGACATGTTCTCATCTTCCTCTCAACAAAGTTTGTTTGGGTATCCTCAAATGTCTCAACCCTTACCTATACCTCCTACCTCAGGATTTGGTGAGTCCAACATCTTTGGGAGCTCATCAGCTTTTCTTCCTCCACCAAAAAGACCATCACCAAAACTTCCTTTCCCAAAGCCCCAAATAAAACCTATCCCACCAAACCAGCCTCCTACAATTCCTTCTGCATCATCCACAGTTACCATTACCTCTACTCCAACTACCTCAACTCCTCCTAACCCATCTGATCCAAACTCCAAGTCACCTCAGTTAATGGTCCAACCAACTTCTAACCCTTCTAAAAATCCACTCTCCACTCTCCTACATACCTTAGCCACTATACCTGAACCCCCATCTCCTGAACCAACCATTGAGTTTGATTCGGATGCTGAATCCACGAACTCTATGCCAATACCTCATGTTTTCATGATGAACCCAGAAAACCCAGAGGAACATGTTGAAGATCCTATCATTGAAGAAGGTCCTGAGTTTGACATACCTCCAGAAATTCCAACCTTTGATTCCTTCTCAAATTCCAATATCCATACCTAAGGTTTCTCCTTTGATACCATACCCCCATCAAAGTGGTTGGATAAACTTTATGAGATCCATGCTTGGTGCACAGCTGCTATGCTTTCCCCAAATGCTACACTAAGTATTGTCCTTACTAAGTGTACATCAAAATTTCTTGGCCATCTCCGTCAATGGTACTTAGCACTTGGTGAGTACCGACAATTGCAGCTGAAACAACTTCCGACCCTTGATCAGTTTATCTCAGTCTTGCATACTGAATTTCTTGGAGACCATGACAACACAAAAGAATTTGTTCGTGAAGAATATCTCAGCATGAAGTGTTGTTCGTTCAAAAGGAAAGATCTGGAGATCCATTATAATCGCATGTCTCAGCGATTTTATCTCCTCAACGGCATGGATGATGTCAACCTCAAGCAAGCTTTTCTCAATTCCCTTCCTGAACCACTGGGAAATGAGACAACAAGGCTCCTTCAGACAAAAGGATTGACGCTGAATGCCACATCTCTTGGTGGTATTTATCAGCACTCTTTGATTGCCTTGGAAAAGTTGTGCAATCACCAGAAATTCCTCAGAACTCTTGAAGAATAGGGAAAACTTCTTAGCAAAGCATGTGACCGGCCCGATCTATCTACAAAGTGCAAAGACAAGAAGTGCACTTGCCGACTGTCATATCGGAAGTCCAAACATTTTCAGAAATGAAAGTTCCGATCCCCTGGCAAGTTTACAAAGTTTCCCAAATCTGGCAAGTTCTCACGCCGGAAAAAATGGAAATTCTTCAAGAAGAAAAAATTCAGAGGGCAGCGAAAGTCTGATCGTTGCTACATATGTGGAACGAAATGGCACTATGCCAAACAGTGTCCCGATAAAGCTGCACGAGATAAAATGGTGAGCTCTTTGGCTCTCATTAATGATGATCTTGAAGATGCTGATGTTGAATCATTATTTTCCATTGATGATGAAGCAACAGATGAAGCAGTCCTTACTTTCACCTTTGATGACTCTTCATCAGAATCGGATGATTATTCCGATGAGTCTGACTCCTTCTCCTATGAAATCCAAACCTTTGGATTTTCAAACATCATGCTGGCTCAGCCCTTGGCAAAGGTCAAAATTTTACTTGGAAAATACGAAAAACCCATACCAGTTTTCGCTTTCTTTGATACTGGTGCAGCAGCCTCTATTCTCAACCCAGCAATCCTTCCCAGGTTCTATTGGCAATCTTGTTTCAGACCCTTTACAGCAGCCAATGGAGAGACTTTTGTCATCACCTTGCTCGGTAAGCCTATTACCATCCAACTCTTCCCTGGATACACCATTAAACACCAAGTTTATGGTTCTGATCTCCCAGGAAAAGATTTGTTGTTAGGCTTTGATATCCTCCAAAATCTCAGCAAAGTCTCCTGGCTCAAGAAAGGATTAAAGTACAAAAACTACCTGTTACCCTGGACCACTCAGCCAAACCTCTTTTCCATAGAAACTTTCTCCTCCATCAAAGAAACCATAATCCAAACCTCTTGTGCAGAATCCCATTCTCAGTTCCTCACCAAATGTTCCAACCCATTTTGGAAAAATCCAGACTTCTTCATTTCTCTTCCCTTTAAGAAAAATGAAGATATCAACCCCACCAAAGCAACCCATCATGGAATGAATCCAGAACACTACCAGTTTGCTCTACAGGAGCTCCAGCAACTCCAGTCAGAAGGATTGATCGAGCCCACAACCTCTCAGTGGGCATGTGAAGCATTTTATGTCAACAAAAGGACAGAGCAGATAAGAGGAAAGCTCCGCCTGGTTATTAATTACCAACCTCTTAATCATTTTCTGCAGGATAATAAGTTTCCTCTTCCTCGGCGAAGTGTTCTTTTTGCAAACTTGCCTAAAGCTCAAATTTTCTCTAAGTTTGACTTGAAGGCAGGTTTCTGGCAACTAGGCATCCATCCAGATGATTGTCCCAAAACAGGTTTCTGCATTCCAGATCACCACTTCCAATGGTCAGTCATGCCTTTTGGATTAAAAACAGCTCCTTCATTATTTCAAAAGGCTATGATTCGAATATTTGCTCCTATTTTATCCTCAGCCCTTATATATATTGATGATATCCTCCTTTTCTCCCCAGATATTGAGTCTCATGCTATTTTACTACAGTTTTTTCACTCCTTAGTCCAAACCCATGGTATTATGCTCTCAGAGAAAAAGATGCTTCTTGCTCAACCAGAAATTGATTTTTTAGGGATGCATATCTCTAAAGGTCAATATCTCCTCCAGCCACATATAGCCTCTCAACTTGACCATTTTCCAGATGAAAATCTCACAGTCAAACAAGTTCAACAGTTCCTTGGAATTGTTAACTATATGGCTGATTTCATCCCCAACCTTGCCCAATACCGTACTCCTCTCTCAGCTCTACTAAAGAAAAACCCTCCTCCTTGGTCACCTCATTGTACAAAAGCTGTCACAGACCTCAATGCCATATCCAAAACCCTTCCTTCACTAACCATACCTTCAGATGGGAAAAGAGTTCTCCAGACAGATGCCTCTGATCTCTATTGGGGAGCAGTTCTTTTGGAAGAAAATTCAGAACAGAAGCGCAGAATTTGTGGATACAAGAGTGGTGCTTTCTCTCTAGCAGAACTTCATTATCACTCTACTTACAAAGAAATTCTTGCAATCAAAAGGAGCATTGAGAAGTTTGAATTGCATCTAATCGATCATCATTTTTTCATTGAGACTGATATGATGAGCTTCCCCAGCATGCTCAAGTTCAAACAGAAGCACCTTCCAAAGGCACAGTTACTCAGATGGGCAAATTGGTTTTCTAATTGGAGTTTTAATGCTGTCCACATAAAAGGAAAAACCAATGGCCTCCCAGATTTTCTGTCCAGACTCAGAAAAGAAATCAACCAGTTTTTCAAAACAAAAACCCATTCTTTTGTCCCTGGTTGTTTTCCCATGATTTCCTGTTTCCACCCAGTTAATCTTTCTATCCATCTTCAGTGTCATCTTTTAGAATTAACCCTTCTTTTCAGGTGTGTCCAAATGTGTCAAAACCTTCAACGTCTCTGTGTTTTTAAATATGGTCTTGATGAAGGTCCCCTAAAAGGTCTACCATTCCATCCTGTTTATCCCTTTCTCACCCAGTTTGAAGTGTCTTACCATAATGTCTTTTATTTCAAACTAGAAGCCTACCTTCTCTTATGGTATTTAGTTGATGTATATACTATAAGTGTCAGTTTCAATAAATCAGCAGCCTTGGTGTATCTTGCCCGAGCAGCATTCAATCTAGTTCAACCCCCAGAGGATTTCTTTTTGAAATTTCTCTTACTTTTTGGCAACATACCATTCTGGCAACAGCAAATCAGACAAATTCCCATTGGTCCAAACGAAGACCTTCAATTTGCTTTTTGGACAAATCGCAACTACAGGTGTCTCCCTAATTTAGATGGTTCCATCACTTGGCGAAAGGAGTATCACACTATGTTCCTTTCAGCATATCAAGAGGCCTCAAGCATTGAGATCCACAATGGAAATTATCTGGTCATGACTCAAACGATGTGTTCACTCAATAATTTGACACCTGCAGAGGTCCCCTCATCTAGATTGTATGGGCCTGATTTAGCAAGGCCCAGTGGGCGAGGCCCAATATTTCCCCTCACTTTACCCTTCTGATTCACCCTTCGATGTTTTGAAGAAGGAAAGAAAGACCAACTATTCCCCAATCTCAAGCACCGATTACCCTACGCTACTGACTACACTTTCAATGCGCTTGTCTTTCAATTCTCGCTCGCAGATTTTAGTAGTTCGAGACCTACTCCAAAACGCTCTTACACTAGCGAGTTATGTGACTTAGCTTTCAGCTGCACACATGCCCTTGATACGGTTTCAGCCCTCTCAACCTATGCACTCTCGGTTACACAATATTTCGCGCCAATTGTCTCGGCAGTTTTCTTGTCCCGGAAAAATGAGCAATGACAGGAGTTTGCAACTTCCCCGGGAATCTGGAATCACCCGCGAAACTGTGAGTGCCTCTCTTTGATTTTGTTTATTGGAGAACCCTTGTTTATTTACTCCGTATGTTTTATCTCCATGTACTAGTTACACAGTATTATCTGCCATGTAGTGAACTGTGGCTGTAATTTGGTGAATAATGCTGTAAGATTACGAAATGGGTCCAAGAGAGAATTTAATTTTTTTCCTGTAGTGGGTCTTTGAAATTTTTCGATTCTCGTTAGGGTTTTATGGTTCTAGTTTTGGTGATCATAGGGAAATTAAGTGGTTGGAACTTGGAACTTATTAATTATATAGTTAATGCTTCGTTGACATTGTAATTCTGGTAGCGACGGAGGAATCTAATGCCTTGCCATATAATTTGGATTAGATTAGTGAGAGTGTGAGACTCCTGACGATGTACAATTTATAATGCGATAATGAACATGCTAGAAACAATTGAAGTAATTCCTTTGTTATCGAAACATTAGAATTTTTGTAGTCTATGCGACATGGACTATTCTAAATGAAAATACATGAGTACCTGGGTCGGATACCTTGGGTGATGGTTGGGGATATGTGTCCTACGTCAATAATACACTTGGATCTCTTGATTTTTATGATATCTGAAAGAGTAGGGGAAAAAGAAACTTGCATTAGCTGGAATAACTTGTATTCATTCCGAAACAAATAAATTTTGAGGATTTGTCTCATATACATAACTAACTTTCAGACACATATCCCAGATTCCCAATGTCCTGCTATTAGCAATAGCGGTGAGCAAAATAATCGTCAAACTGTGAATCTAGTCCAAACCAAGCCAAATCGAATGGGTTAATAGTTTGGTTTTTTAGTAATGTGGTTTAGTCTGGGCATTTATTTTAACGGTTCCAGTTCCAAGCCGATCCGAACCTTATAACACAAATGTGTGTGTGTGTACACAATTTATTTAGATAAACTGAACAAAATTAATTTCCTAATCTAATGCTCTATCCACCATCCTATTCTTTCATTTCCAAGATTAATTTCCTAAACTTTTAGACAGACACGATAACCTGTCCTATAATTTCAATACACTAGACATAGACAGCTTGGGCTTAGTCAATTGATTCCCACTATTTTTGCTGAGTAACTAATTTCCTAATCTAATACTCTCTTCCATGGCACTATTCCTTCACTAGTTACTTGTATTCTACTTTTAGTTGGTTGATGTTAGTGAGTTTTGGTGATTTAAAATTACTAGCTTTGATATAAGTTTTGGTTTAATTTATATTTTAAATACTTTAAATAGTTTATGGAGATGATATCTCAATTTCAAGCAAACAGTGGTTCAAAAATGAAACTAAACCACCTTTTAATGGTTTGGATTGATTTGGTTCGATGAATTTTCTGAGTTGGTCTAGTTCTCCAAATTTATAATCTGTAGGTAGTGGTTTGGTTCTTGGTATTATTAAACCGGGCCAATCCAGTCCATGCTCACCCCTATCTGCTATTTTAGCTTTGGAAAGTTTGATGTTTAGACATGCACCTGCATGGCCGCATACATAGTCTTACCAATCTCTATGTAGAATAGGCTGTAGTTAAATATTTGCAAACTTGAAATGCATTAATGCATGCCATCTATTCTGGCTGGATCAATTCTGCTTGGAACTCATTTTTCAATACTCAAGTATTTGAATTTTGGTTTCCCATTTTTACAAATGCATAGGTTGGGGTTGGTGGCCCTTCACCTATTGTGTCTTCTGTTGCCGAGGGTGGATATTCATTTGTCGGAGGGAAAACTTTCCAGCGGAAGATGGTTGATATTGTTTCCGAACATCCTATGCCCTTGGCTGCTTCAGATTCTGTCTATGATGAGAAATTCCGTCCACTTTCTTGTTGTATTGGTTTTACTTCTAAGAACAAAAGGAGAACTAAGATTGACTTGACGACTCATGTTGAGAAGGAATTAAAGGAAAGGCCCAGGGATATTGGTCTGTCACAAATTGAGGCCTCACATGCAACAAATCTTAAAAGCAAACAGGATGAGTCTTTGTTGCCTACAAGTTTTCAGAAGAAGCAGCATCATTTTCCTGTGAAACGACAGAAGCAACGGCAAATTATTTCCGGGTACTCAGTGGGTACTGTGAAAACCGATTCTGCCAAGGGTATACCTCTTCTTGAATCATTTGATATCTGCCTCCCTGAAGTTGCAAGATCTTCCTTATCGGACTCATCCTTGAATGAGAAGGACATAGAAGAACTGATTGAAATGGAGCACTCGACGAAAAATACTGGACAAGTTCTTAGGCAAGGGATGGTCTTGTTAAAAGGTTATATAACCCTCAGCGAACAGGTACTGGGCAGACGCAACTTCAATCTTGATAAACTTTGTTTTTGAGTGTTCAACACAACTTGTTTGAAGGTTCTTTTCTTTTTGAATTAAGAAGATGCAAAGCTTGGGTACAGTTTCTCCGTCACATATGAATTGCTTTTTAGGATTCTCTAATCCATTAAGTTATACCTATTTAGGTAATGTGTGATGTATGTTCGATGGTAAATCACTCTTTACATGCTCTAATCATTTAGGTTAAAATTGTAAAGATATGCCGGATGCTTGGTATTGGCCCAGGAGGTTTTTATCAACCTGGTTACAGAGATGGGGCAAAACTTCGTCTGCAGATGATGTGTCTTGGTCGAGAATGGGATCCACAGACGAGGAAGTATGAAACTCACCGGGCAGTTGATGGTTCTGAACCACAGGCCATACCTCATGTATTTCATTCATTAGTTCAACGAGCAATTCAAGATTCTCATGCCTTAGTTGGAAAGCATGACGAAGTATGCAATGTGGAAGACATAATTCCTGATATGTCACCAAACATATGCATTGTGAATTTCTACACAAACAATGGGCGACTTGGTCTTCATCAGGTCAGCTGTAAGATTTATGCGTTGTTTCTCAACTTTTGAATTGAACTGTTTTTTTTTTTTTTAAATCACATTAATGCCATGACTCTCAATCATCTATTCAGCCTAACAAACTATACCGTATTTGCTCTTCATAATATTAAGGGAAGGGTTGTGTAAATACTTGGGAGTTATATGTGACCTCAATTATGTGAAGGCAAGTGGAAATTGTCTTCAAATTTTAGGGCACTTAACGCCTGTCCCATGTTAAAGGTGGAAATATAGTAACACTTGTTCTCATGTATGGAAAGATTTAGGACTTCTTGAAAGTGATTCTATATCCTTGGTATTGGAATGTTCTTCGTTGTGTGAGCCAATTTCAATTGTGAACTGGTTGCTTAAAGTATTATTTCAAGTTTCTCCCTGAACCCTGGGATTAGTTTTTCATATTGCTGCACTTGTCATCCCCTTCTGTTGAGACGTGGTTGGTGAGTTGGAATGGTAAGACACAAAAACATTCTAAAAGCTAAGTACTTTATTTCGAAATATGTACTAATATTCGAATAAACATAGACTGATTGTCGCTTTTTTTTTTTGTGAGTTGTTGCACATGTGAGCCACATGACCTAATTAGTCTAGTTGTTTCTCGTGCTGCATCTTGTGTGGAATACTGCTGAAATGATAGCCAAAATTATGGCCTATAAATGAACTTCATTATACCTCTTCACTTGGTTTACCACTGTTTTCTTGACACAGGATCGTGATGAAAGCAAAGAGAGTCTAGACAAAGGATTACCAGTTGTCTCATTCTCCATTGGTGATTCAGCAGAATTCCTTTATGGAGATCAGAGGGATGTCAACAAGGCAGAGAAACTTCTATTGGAATCAGGAGATGTATTGATATTCGGCGGAAAGTCTAGGCATATATTTCATGGGGTGTCAACTATTATCTCCAACTCAGCTCCTCTAGCTTTGGTGGAAGAAGCAAAGGTCCGGCCAGGCCGTCTCAATCTTACATTCAGACAATTTTGAAAAATGTAGCTGTTCTACCTACTGGCCCACCATAAGGGATTCGACATATGCTTCTTGCAAAGAATTGTCACATTTTTGTTTACGTTCCTTCTTGTATATTTGACTGGTAAAAATAAGCGTTAATACCACATTGTATTTGAATTGTTTTGAACTTTGGTTACCATGTAATTGCCGCTGATGTATAGGTGAAATGGGCCCCACTTGTCATGATTTATGCCGGTGCATTGATGACATATCAGATGGTACCCTCAAATGTGGTCACCAATCACTGTAGCATTATTTTTGCCTTATAGATACATCCATGTATAGCATTTTGTGAACTGGAATTCATGTTCGGGTCGTGTTTAAGAAGATCAATTATTTGTAATCAGTGCACTCTCTTTTTTAGCTTAGAGTAGTTGGTTGCTGATATTGCATAGGTACTTTGTTATTGAAGAAGTCAGGGAAATATGATTCATGCTTGGAGCTGAACTCCTCACTGATTGCCAGCTGAATTCTCCTGTTAAAAAGTTGAATCTCTGCATGTAATGGACCAGATGAAAGGTACTAAATGCTCTAATCCTTCTCATGTGTGGCTCTGATCTAACCATGTCTAGTTAAAAGATAACCCTCCTCTATATTACAGAGATAGGAGTTTGGATGGTGAACAAGGGTGTTATGGAAATGTTTGTAGAATTACACCTCCGCTTTGTTTCACACTTTCACTAAGGAAGATGCAGGTTGTTTCTTACAGGTTGTATCTTGAGCTGACCGGTGCCTTTATCTGTCACGCCCAGTGTCCAACACCAGAAAGGTGTTATCGAGACTAGTAGTTTCCCCATGGGTAGGGCAGACGGTAAGGCACTTGTTCCTTGAACAGTTCTTTTAAAAAGTTCCTCAATATGATTGGTATGTTCTAAGTTGATAGATTATAAATTTATAAGAAATACAATTCATAGTTGAGATGCTTAGGCTTAGTAAGAATAAGAAGGAATAATCTAATCTAATTGAGTTCATCAAATTACCTGGGTCAGGTTATAGAGCGATATAAGGTTTTATCTTTGAAACTCATTGGAAGGGCCAATGCGCAAGAAATCATGCATAAATGCATATTCTGGATGTCACAGCCTCCAAATCTCACATTGGATAGAGACTGGATGTCTTGGACATAAACGGGACCGAGTAACTTCACCTAGTAGACTATCTTTTGGGATAGACGGGCCTGTGACATTTGTGTTTCTGTCGTTTTACCATAGGTTGAATGTTAGTACTAGGTTAGTAAATCACTGTTACTAGCAGGCTTTTGATGACCCTCCATCAGCTCGAACCCAAAATCTTCCCTTTAGAACCAAAAGGGACAATTGGTTGTACACCTATAAATGTTGTGTTTCCTTCAAAGCCGTTCCCACAGGGGGCAATGTAAGGCATGAAGGTAATTGCTGGGAACCAATTATTGGTTGTAAAGAACTACTCTTTTTTGTAAGATCAATCTCTCTGACAGAATCTATAATGTAGAAGGGTCCCGTCTACGGGAATCCTTCAGAATGTATAATCTCTTTTTGTTCGTATCCGTGTCCCTATCCATGCGACATGGTGTCTCACCCATTTCCAATTATATTGTTTGTTCAAGCTAGAATTGGATCCGCTGGTGGATGATTAGTCTTAATTGTGTTAGTGTTTTTTTCTTCTTTGGTATTAGAGCGAATTTTGCATTGTCGTTATGAAGAGAATATCCTTTCTTCTTGGATATAATGACAATTTGCATCAGAGATTTCCTAAGTCACAGCCGTTTTTGTTGAATATCCAGGCTGTATACCCATCACGAATACGTGGAAAGAATGGGTTACTGTGATAATCGTACGATAATTTTTATTTTACAGAATTTTCATACGGTATCTTATGGTTCTGTGATAATCGTACAGTAATTGTTTGTTTTCTCATCCTATATGGTTCTCTTCTTTTTTTCCTGAATCTTTTATGCTATGCTCGAGAAGCGATGAAGGACAGCGGGACACGAGAAAGGTGAGAAGGTTGTTAATACCTTTCTCATTGAATTTAAGATTTCTAAGTCAACTTTTGTGTTGATGCCCCATTTTTAAAGGAACTCCTAACATGGAGATAGTTTGTCTTTGTGTGTGTGTGTGTGTGTGTGTGTGTGTGTGTGAGAGAGAGAGAGAGAGAGAGAGAGAGAGAGAGTGTACTAGTTAGGGCCTGTTGTTTATGGGGAGGATCCTGTCCAGTTCCTTCCAATCAGTTTGATCTAGTTTGGATCATTTGTGGGCTCTTTCCGAGCACACAATAATGATTGAAACTGTTCACTTTTTAAAACTCGTCGAGAACATTCACGCCAAAAATCACATTGATCGAATATAGTTTGATATGATTTTGAACTACGTTAAGTTTGTAAGAAAAAAATTGTGCAAAACTGGATTGCATCCCATTTGATACAATTATCTAAATATCAATGCATTTCGAAATCATATCAAATGACATCCGATCAACATGATTTTTAGCGTAGTCAATGTTTTTGACGAGCTCTAAAAGGTGAACGAGTATTGTTGAGGGCCATTTTTCAGGCCCGCAATTGGTCTAAAACTGGACCAGACTAGTTAGAAGGAAAAACTAGACGGGATCCTCTCCCTTTGTTTATTGTAGTGAAGGAGAAACTATTGAGTATTCTTGGAGCACCATTACGTGGTGCTTTAGGATCTTCTTTCACTCAACACGTGTTACAGTAATTAAGTGCTCTTAAAGCAGCATTATGTGGTGCTACAAGGTCCTCTCTCCCTCACTACACATTAATGCAGGGTCCACAAGTCCTGGAATACCCCTTGGCGCGGCTTGAGAAGCATTGGAAATTTTGAAGGCCGGCCGGCCGGCCATACACTCAACAAGTTGTGTGAAGTGCACCTTGATTCTTGCACGCCCACATGCCTTATCAGAGGAATGCCTGACTTGGCCAACTCGTTTATATGGTTAGCAAGCTCATGCTGCAAATGACACAACTAAATTACAGTGCGTTTCATAACCCCAACAAAAACCACTCAACTCCAAATTAGTATGAACTGAGTTATTAGTATCACAACAGTTTTACAAAGTAGCACAACAATTTTACACAAACAATTGCACATCATATCTTTTTCTCCAGTATCTAACTCCTATGGTGTCTCGGTACATTTCGAGTATAGAATAAATTTGTTTCTCCATGTTCCATGAATTGGGATTATTGCGTTACTGTTATTAGAATGGAATGGACCTAGCTACTGAGTGATTGAATTCCAGCAAAGTCTCTGTGGTTGAATCTCGATCGTTTATCTCGGCAATCAATGGTCCAGATGTTAAAAAGATTACCGAGAAGATTCTTTCAACAAATCTCACTTTGGACGGCCGAGATAACACGAATTGTACTTTGCACTCCAAAGTTATATTGCAGGGAAATCTATTTCAAATAAGGGTCCTTCTACTAGCAGTGCGCTGTCAATAAATTAAAGAAAATGATTAAAAAAAATACACATTTTTACACTTATCAATGCACTTTCACATATTTCTATACATATTTCAATATTTTTTAGAACTAAATGACAGAACAATGAGTTTTTTTTTTATTAGTCTGACAGCACAATGAGTTGTGTTTAGCAATTTCCTTCAAATTAAATATGGAAAGAGTTTGACTGTTCATATGATGTAGAAAACACAAGTCCAGTTCTAAGGAATGTAATTGAGCAGCTTTTTTGGAACAGGGAGAATATAACTATTTCTTGTTGTTTCGCGTTCTCAAAAGGTAAAAAATCATTTGAAAAATATCCCAAAAATTGCATCAAGTTTCAAAACTTAGATGGAAAAAAAAAAAAACAAGAAGTATCCACTATATGAGTCTGTGATGGTTTTTGTAGCGTACCTACCAAATGTGCTCTATACGCAAGTCCAATAAGGGCATTTTCACAATTTTGAGTTACATTTCTCAACTCAAATCCATTTTTTGACTTGTTACTGTAGCATTTTGTCAAATTTTCACAAAGTTGCTCCAATAATGTTGAAGTAATTTTTAACCTTAACACCTCACATATATTAAATCACCGGAATCATTTTCTAGAGATTTGAATCAAAAGGTAGCAAATTAATACACTGATACTGATGCGGCAATAAACGGCTTTGCCTTTGGTTGAGCTAAATTGGCATGAGGAACGGAAATATCATTTTTTGGCCTGAGAATGCTGGATTGGGCTTGAGGATTGAGTTACCATTGGAGATGCTCTTAGTATGCTCTGATTGTAGTGGTACTTGGAACCGAATATGCTCTGAGAATTCGCATTTAAACTACTGAATTTATAATGGAGGCTTGCTGTTTGTTTTTATTTGCCCTGTTCTTTCTTTCTAAATTAACATAAAACAGAGCCTACATTATTTCTACTTAACTTACTATAATTCGCTAAGTTCCAAAAAATTACACCAACCCAATTAAGATCCAACTCATGGATTGTTTTTTTTCTTTTTTTCTTCGTGATGCAGAGTGTTTTGGACCAGCTTTTGCCTGAGACCTTAGGTGAGAGCAAATTCTAAGTCTCGGACTATGACTTACCTAATGGATTGATTTTTTTTCCCCAAAAGAAATAACACCCACATGCAGATTGGAAAACTCAAACTCCAGACCTCCTAGTAAGATACAAGACGCCTGACCAACTAATCCATCCCAATTGGTTAACCTAATGGATTGATTAATCATAGGAGTACAATATTGTGTACACCGCTAGCTTGTTCTAATTTAACACCACAAGAACCCTAATATTGTATCCTTTGGACGATGTGGCAACTCTCATTGGAATTGGACAATTCCTATATTTTATCCCACACCATTTGATTATTCATTGAACCTAGCTTGGTCTTGCTAAACCGCCTAGAATATTCTCATACTAGCACTTGCTTGGCAAAGTTTGATTGTTGATTACAGAATCATTTCTTTCAAAATTCTTTTGAAAATGTTCAAATAAAAGGAAAGTAAAATAATTTGATCAAAGTTTAAACTTCTTTTATTTTGTCAAGGCAAGATCTGTAGCATCTATAATCTAGGCCACTAGGGGAATGGGAAGGGAAATTGAGGGAGTCGAACTCACCATCCGGTGAATGGAAGAGCCTTATTTAGCAAGTTTTGTCGTGTGAGCTATGCCTCACGCCTAGATGTGGTAAATAGATGGATTTGGGTGAGTTTGAACGGATTGAAACGGATGCTGGTTTGAATATGGGCCAGTTAAATACGGGTCAATGATAAATGGGTTGAAACGGATTGGATCGAATATGGGTCATGTCATACTCAAACTTGACCCAACCCGTTTTCTCCCCTTTTTTTCCGTCATATAACTTGTTCAGGTTTCTAGTCAGACCAACTTGGATCTAAGAAAAACAATAACCACATAATTTGGAAATTTCATAAAATAACGATAAAAATGAGAGTACGACGATCGTGAAAGAGAGTGCAAATATTATAATCCAATATTTATGTATTTATCTTGAAGGGAAAAAAAGAACGATGATCCAGAGAGTTCAATGATTGAAAAGTCTTTGAGAGAGAGAGAGAGAGAGAGAGAGAGAGAGAGAGAGAGAGAGAGAGAGCCTAATTGAATAAGGATAGAGTGATTAGAAATGTTGATCATCAATTTCGGTGAAAAATCTTACACTAATCGAGATCTTGACTCTGAGTGGGCTCCGGCTCCTTCCTCCGCTGCTCAACACACCTTTTGCATGACCTGCAACAAGTCGCTAGAGCTGGTGGCAACCCGGTGACCCTCCGACGATCAAGTTACATCTAAGGAGAAGAAGGTAGGTCTAGAGTTAGGGTAGAATAACCTACATTTTTAGGTTAGAGTCCCTTTCTTTTTATAGACCTCACCTTACTTGGTTCCCAAGTAAGCACGTGGAGGGTACGCTCGAGTAACCGCCTCGGGTGACGTGACAAGTGACATACAAAATAAGGTAGTTACGGAGCACGTGGTCAGGTTATCTCTCTAATGATGATTCTCTTGGCATAACAATTCGATCGGGTACGTCATGCTGACGTGTGAGGGACAAAATGCTCGGATAGCCGACAGGCAGCCCCTATCTTCCGGGTTGTTCGGGCACATTGTGCTCCGAGGAGCCGGGCAACATCCCGTCGGACCACTTGGAGGCTCGGGCACCCTCTGGAACACGTAACGATGAGTTCAGGGAGTTAGCCTGGACATACCTGGAGGTTTGTGTCTCGGGCACCGCCCGAACCCCTCTCTGTTGGGCCACTAGAAAAATGTTCAGCTCTTTTTTCAAGCCAATCCTTAAGAAGTTTTGTCCAACTTTAGTTAAACTCTCCTGGAATAGAGTAGATTAGATTTAACGAATGGCCAAAAAAAAAGTCCATGTAAATATGGGTTAATTCATTATACAATATGAGTAGATTGGGTTGATGAACTCATATCAATCTATCATACAATATAGGCGGGTTGGATTGAGTTATAAGTGGGCGGATTTGAACTGGTTAAAAAATGTAGGTTGAAATTGCCATCTCTAATTACGATACTCTAAACTCGTGGGTGGTCATTAGCGTGAGATGTGTTTAATCGATTGAGTTTGATCATTTATCTTGTAGTATTTGTTTGGATTGTTGATTAGGCCCCGTTCCAGAATGTAAAAAAAAAATTCTTATTTTTTAAGAAGGTAATTTCAAACTCAAAAGTTATGAATTTATTAAAATTTAAAAATATACAATATGGATCTTGTTTGAAAGATCTCATCGAGATCTTTTATATGATGCAAAAAAAAATTGAAAAATTATTTTTCATTTACATTATTTTTTAGTTTAAAAATATAAAATAAGTTACTTATTTTTTAAAAAGATTTTTGGAATGAGATCTAGTCATGACAAACAAGTGCATGGTTTTGAATCTTTTGATAATTCGTCATATATGTAACTTTCTAGTTCAGTTCCAAGTGTTCGTGTTTTTGGCTTGGATCGTTTGAAAAAACTTGGAATCAGCAAACTCAAGTCTAGCACTGCACGTATATGATATATCTATCTCAAACTAGTCAAAATCATTTTATTTGGCATGTGTTATAGATTGTGATTTGACACCACGGAAAGTAATGTTGTATCTACTTCAGCATTATATATATACGTGTTCCAGTTACAAAAATTCCCTGCTCCAAAAACATAAATTCAATAAAATTGATAATAGTTTTTTCAAATCGCACTTAGGTAGACTTATGCATCATGTATAATTTTTTTCCTTTCGTTGTTAAAGTTTTTGATATAACGGTATATTTATAATATACTATAGGGTTCAAGGTGAACGATGTATAACATTGGGTTGTATATTTAAATTGTGCATATTAAAACACATACTATATACAAAAATAACATCGTTTTGATGCACACATGAAAATTTTAAAATCCAATCCATCCAAAACACTTTTGGAGAATAGAATAATGCAGTGGAAGGATCGGTAAAAGAAGGGGTGGGCGTATACTTTTTGTTCTTAAATTGCAAGTATCTCCCATGACATTCAGTTCACAACTTTGCCTGGGAGTAAAGTTGTAGGGTCACCTAGGCCCAACTCAAACACTGAGAAAAACGCCAGATAATATTACAATAAACGACGGCAACCATTCTTGAATCCCAACATCGGTGTCAGCCGCGTTTGCAAAAACACCAAGAATACTTTTGCCTGATTTTTTTAACTACTTTTAATGCTGAGAAAACTCCGATTTGTTGTAATGACATATTTAAACTGACAGATATTTGTGCATGTAACTCAACTTTCATTGTATTGACGATGATATTCCAACATTCGCTCTGATTTGTTCCTTCCCTTCCCTCCAACACTTATCTATTTTTTTCCCTCATCAAATTTTAGCTTATTCCGATTTGTGATCCACCACATTGAATAAAGAGACAAATATAGAAACGTTGCATTTTAGGGAGATTGAGATCTCTTGCTTTTATTAATACTATATGTTATATATATAAATGTCTACAACCAAATACAAATCGTCTTCACAATAATATTGTTCTCCAATTTTGTTGCTTAGGGTCGAATCATAGTTTTGAATAGAAATTTATATCGACTTTCGAAGCTGAATAGCTTTTGTACAAACAACTATTTTAAGCTTAAGAAACAAACTTTTAAATTGGAGTTACTAGTCATCATGTTAAAAAAAAAAAAAAAAGAGTTATTAGGACCAAGCCTATGTCCGCTACACAATCCTCTAGTTTTGTTAAGTTTTAAGTCATTGAAGGCATAGTTTAGGCCTAATGGTACCTATATCAGCAACTTATATTTGTAGAAGATAAAATGAAGGGAAAAACTACAATACATACCCCTTATTTGGGTGTGTATCATATGCATCCCTCAAAATGTTATGAATTATAGAGAAAATGTTACGAATCGTATTGCTAAAAAGTTACGAATCGTATAAAGGTTACGAGATACACTAAAATATTATGAATCATAATGAAAATGTTATGAATCATACTGCTGAAAAGTTATAAATTCTAGAACAAAATTTACGAAACATGCTAAAATGTTATAAATGAACCATAAAATAGGTGCATATGGTACACACCCTTTTAAGGGGTGTGTATTGTAGACTTTCTCTAAAATGAACTGCAAATGTAATTTTTCAACTTAAAGTGTCTATTTTGTCTCTCACGAATATGAAGTGATTTACGGATTAATTGTTTATCTCAAATCGAATGAAATTAAATACAAGCATATTTCCTAACAAAGACAAGTAGATGAACTATTCCGATTATTCTTTGTAACTATTTAAAATTACTTACACTGGAGGACAGTGGAGTAGAAGAGGAGCTTGATCCATTGGTCAAACGAATGCCCCTCGGGTTCCGGATTTATCAATGACCCGTATCTTTGAAATCTAGTATATATATATACTATATTTTAAAAACGTGATAATAGAATAGAATCAACAGTACACGCACATGTATATTCACATAATACGCTCTAAATACTACCTATACCGTTTCCCCAACTACACACTTGGAAATTTTACTAGTACGCCTGAAAACAAATCTCCTCTCTCTCTCTCTCTCTCTCTCTCTCTCTCTCACACTAAAATATTCCACTAAACGTAACCCTTTCTTCGGCCTCAGCCGCACTGCTCTATTCTATTGTGCGCCTCCACCGTCGTCGTCTTCTTCTTCTTCCTCATCCTCGCCCCCTAGGGTTTTCAAAACCCTCCACTCCTCCACGCCCTTTTCACGTCTTGGGAGCTGGATAAAGATATCTCCATGCGCCGTCGTTTAAGCCCTTTCGTCGATTAGACTTTCTCCCTCTTTACTCTCTCTCTCTCCCCCCATCGGTGATCCATACGAGCTCCGGATTTTCGGCCTTTAGGGTTTCATTTCCCCAGCACCTGGTATGAGCTCCTGCTGCGTGTGGTGTCGAGATAAGGTTCGATTAGGGCAGGGCTGATACTCCCGGGCGGGCTTTGGATGGCATTGGGAGATTTCATGGCATCTCGATTCTCGCAATCCCCGGTAGTGGCCGCGGTCTCGAATCATTTCGACGATTGCTCGATCGCCGATGACGTGGATTTGGTTGGGCACCAGACAACAGATAGGGATAGGGACAGGGATTCCGAGACCGCGAGCAGTAGTTATGGCAACGGTGTTACTGCCACTGCCACGAGCATGGCGTATTTTCCGCAGACTATTGTTTTGTGCGACCTAAGACACGAGGCATTCGAGGTTCGTGTTCCATCCGGTCCTGCCGATAGTGGGTTGGTCTCGAAATGGCGACCGAAGGACCGAGTAAGCTCTTTTTGCCCCACCATTTTATATCCTCCGTGTTTATGGTTGTTAGCTGCTTCAATTCAGAGTCTTTGTTGAGGCTCCCTGTGTTATTATTGTGGCTAGTTGCATAGGTGGAACTTCTGTTAAAGATAACGAGCGAAAAATCCGTGTTTATATAGGTGTGAGGCAGCCTGCCACGGCCCCCATTCTCTCCCCGGGCTTGGTGCCAGCCTATGTAGCACGGACACTTCGTCACAGGTCACGTACCTGTGTGGGACACTTGTCGGACACTCTCCTAACACGTGTCCGACATTCATTTCCAAGTGTCCTAGTTTTTTTTTATCAATGTTTTCCATTTGGACACTCTCCTAACATGTGTCCGACATTCATTTCCAAGTGTCCTAGTATTTTTTATCAATGTTTTCCATTTGGACACTCCGGGCTTTAAAATGCTTTGGACACTCTCAAACACTTGGAAAACAAGTCGGGGTTGATAAAAAAAATAGTAGGATCTAATTAAAACTTAGGGAAGTCGTATTTTTTGGGTGATGGGTGATAGTTTATTGGTTAAAAAGGCACACAAATGATCAAATGCTTTTAGTCGATTGTTTTACTTTTTCTTCATGTGATAGTACACATATATGGTTTTTAAAACGTGTCCCCTAACGTGTCATGGCCTCCATTTTTTTTAAAATTCATGTGTCGGTGTGTTGGTGTCGGTGCTACATAGGTGCCAGCTCTGTGAATGAGAAAAAAACAGTTAGCACGACCTTGGGGTAGTTGTAATAACTAAATGGGCTTTGATTTTTGAATTGCTGAGAGGATTGGGAAACTTGTGGAAACCCATTTTGCTAAGGATATTATTGCTTTGATTTATTTATAGGAATTATGGTTCTAGGCCGAACAGGCGAACACCGACATGGCATTGGTCAATAGAGTAGACGTGGGAAAACTTTGCGCCATTCAATGTTGTGGTTGGCCAAGTTACCTTTTGCTGGCAACCAATAGGGTATCTTCAATCGGTCTTGTCAAGATCCTCAACATTGTGGATTTTGGTCAATACTCGCCTTTCAAGAAGTTTGGTTTAGGCTTTGCAATAGTTGGAATACTGAGTTCAAAATTTCTGCCAAAAGCTGTTGATAGGTTTATCATGTGATGAATGTTGGCACAACTGTACTGCATAGTCCGTAGCACTGTTAAATTTGTAATATTAAGGTGGATTAATCTTACAAGCTGACCTTGCTACAATTAGCATTGATACTGGAGATTTTAGGCTTTACGCTAAATTTGTGGGCTCGTTATATCATTTAGATCCAACCCCCCCCCCCCCCACCCAGGACAATGGCAAATCCTAGATGCATCTTTGTGGCTAGTGATTATGGTCTCCGGGCTACAAGTACTGTGTCAGGGACTGTTTGGAAGCTGGATAATGGAAAAAGCTTATGATATGTTTGCTTGGATTTCCTAATTTGTTTACTCCAAAAGAATGAACTCTGGTGCTGATCAAAAAAAGAAAAGAAAAAGAATGAACTTTGGTGAAATGCGATGACATGGGTTTCAATTTTGGTATTTGGAAGGTGATACGTTCGTTGATTGTTGATGGCGTGCCCGTAAATGTAGTTTGGAAAATTGTTCTCCTGATTCCTTTCTTGGGTTTGGAGATTGTTTTGGTGGAGGCATTTGTTGAAAGTTTCATGAGACCCCTTTCCTGGTGAGGGGGATGATAACTTGGCTCAAAGAGGTTCTTATCATATCCTTTGTGGCCCTGACACAACTTGACGATTGGTGATACGAGGAATAGGGGCAACTTCTTATACTTCCTAGTTGCTTGTGAGGTTTGGGGTATGGTGTTCTTTCTTCTGGATCGTAGTGGATGATGTCGAGGTCAATTGTGAATTGTTTGCATCTTGTAGTATGGACAAGGTTTTTTAAGGGGTAGTGATATTCTGGCTTTGTAGGCGGCCTTGTTATCGAGATTCTAAAAGTCGCTAGGTGCTAGTTGGGCGACTGGGCACCGCCTAGCGCCTAGGCCGATTAATCGGCTCCTAGACATTAGGCGGATTTTCTGTTTTTCTTATTTTCTTAAAATATTCTCCTACTCCCTCCCCAAGTTTGAGAGCAAATACAACATAAGTGGAACAAAACATTAAATAATATGGAAACTAAGTAATAATGCAAAGTTCAACGTTCAACCCATATGAAACTAAGTAGGACCAAATAACTAGTCAATTACAAAGATGTAATGCGAAGTTTTGATAGTTAGGGTCTTTGAAATTTTCGTTCGTGTAAGAGAACTTGGTAGACTGGAAATGTATGTATGTCCCCATAATAAAACTACACCAAAGCCCCTTATATTATATTACCATGACACTAAAATCCTTAATTTTTGAAAATCACATTGCACACCTGCCTAATCGTCCTCCTAGCCCTGCCTAATCTGCCTAGCCGCCTAGCCCGCCAAGTGGGTGATTAATCGGCCTGGAGCCCAGACAAATGCCTAGGCCCTTTGGCGCGGTGGCAGTGTACTGCCTAGAGCCTAGGCGCTGATTAATTGGTCACCTAGGCCGATTTTTAGAACACTGTTTGTTATACTTGTTTTGGTGTTTGTGAAAGGAATGAAATAGGATGACCTATGAAGGTGAGGGGTGTCCTGCACATTGTTTGACAAGATGATGCTTTTTTTCTTGTATTTTTGGCTTAATATGCATGCTTTCCATTTTTTATTTCCTTAGTTGATTTTTTTCAGGGGTTTGTGGTAGAGGTTGCATCTCCTTTTACTTATAAGATACTTTTATGATCTAAATATATGACACTACTTATAAATTTTAGATATATTCCCTTCAACAACAGTAAAAGGAGATTTTGTTCCTATGCTATCCTATTGGAATGGAAATGGACACATCTGGGCATCTCATTGTTATCAAGTTTCATTGCCCAAATTTTATTTTCCTAACTTTGGTGATAGTTCATTCCATATGTCGTATCCGCTCTCACTTGAAAGGGAACCGTAGTCTTGAACTGCCTATCCACTGTGCCTACCTAGAACCAATCCACATGTTAGTAAAGTGTGTCATTAGCACAGAAATTATATGCTAGGACAATTTATTTTGGAATGATTTCCTTCCCGGGTAAGCAAGATGAAGATGAAAGCAAGGGTACTGGAAAACTTAGGGACTTTTACTAATTATGTTGATTAATTCGTGTTTCCTTGGTGGTTCCCGCATGTAAAGGTGAGCTACTGAATGATTTGCGATACTGATTGGTAATCCTTCCCTGTTCCATCTTCTGCTCTGTTTTTCTCCTTCTCTCTTCTCCTTCACTACTTGTCTTGCATCAAATTGTGAAGGCGATTTCTCTGTTTCTAAGGTATTTTTGCATTAATAGGGGATATGCCTGTACTGTATATCTATTAGTCTTTTACATACATTTTTTGGGTTCATCTTTTTTAGTTAGTTTACGTTGTACTTTATTTCTGTTTGGTCATCTTACTAGCCAACTGCATATTTGATAGTGTTTATACTTAATACATCTGTTGATGGCAACCCTTAAACTTTCATGGCAGATGAAGACGGGATGTGTTGCACTTGTTCTCTGTTTAAACATTAGCGTTAGCCCACCGGATGTAATTAAGATATCTCCTTGTGCCAAAATGGAGTGCTGGATAGGTACAGTTTTTTGAATACTTTAAATGTGCTGCTACTGGACTTTGCAGTTTTAGCTTTGTTGCTCTCATGTATATTCCTTCTTTCTTCCGAATATAACTCGTGGATGGTAGATACAGAGTGAAACAATGACATCATAATAAAAGTTTAGCTGCTCATGGCCATGATGTGCTGTTTCCCCACATCGATTCCAGCTTGCTGCACCAGTCCTGTTTCAAGCACTTTTAGACTTGTGACTTCAAAACGTAATTGTTTCACTTGCTGTAGTGCCCTGAAGAAATTGTAAAGGAGCACTATTTTGGTGGCTTGACTTGGGTAGTTGAGGTTCCATCTGAGTTATAATCGCACTTGCTAGTTCTATGCAATATCCCAAACTAAACTATTGTGTTCTTTCGTATTTCTTGCCTTACCTGGGAATTGCGTAGTTCATATTGTGCAATGTTCACTCGTCTCAAACTGCAAAATGGTCATGCATGCACTCACTTTGACAGAATATCGACTATTTACGTTGGGCTCTTGGTCTCCTTATGCAAATTTAGTGGGACGACATTTCTTTACCAATTAACTGTTAGCTTATTGTTATCATAGAAAGACCTTTTTGCTGGTGTGTATGCTTGTACATGCATGTTTGAATGTTACATGATTTCTGTAGGTACTATAGGGCTTGGGTTTCTTTTGTCAGCCATTTAATATGTGTGTGTGTGTACATGTGTGAGAGAAAGAAGATGAGGGTGTTGAGATCATTTACAAGTTCCGCTTCCCAATGCTAAATGTCTGCAAAGCGTGGGGAATTAAGTGGTGATATATAAACGTGAGGGGTATACTCAGCACATGGCCCAAACCACAAGGGGTTAAAACTTAAAAGAGAAGTTTGCTCCTTTTTTTTATTGGCCCCTCTAATTCTTTGTGTCTATATTTCACTTGTAAACCGATTGATTGTACTTGATACGTTTGGTATGCCTTCTCGTATTCACTAGATGGCTTTTAGTAATACACAGGAACTTCCTAAAAGGGAAAATGAACAAACAAGTTCAACATACAAAAAAGGAATGGCGGGCATTGAGGTGAATGATGGGAGGGTGTGTGCCTGAATGATGGTGTTGTAGCAGAAAGTTGATGGGTTCTTTATGGTGTTGAATATGGAGATGGCCTAGTGAATAGAGATTGGTGGTGGTGGTGGTGGTGGTGGAGGAGGAGAGAGGAGGGAGGCGAAGGAGTGGAGGATGGTGGTGAGGAGGCAGAGAGAAGATGGGTGGAGAGTGAGGGGGCCTCTGGTGAAATGACATTGTTGTCGCCATATCTCAGCCTGTGATGTGTAGTATTCCCATTAGTTATTTGTCCTCGGTTAAGTTTCTAGTGAGGGTGGTGCATACAATGGAGAAAATAATGTGGTATTTTCAGTGTAACATTGGGATGAATGGAAAAAAGATTATTCGGTGAGTTAAGAGGTGATTTCTCTCCCCATGGAAGTGGGGTTCTTTCAACAGGAAATATTGCCCTTCAGGCCTGTGGTTAGGGGTACTTGCTATGGATAGTAACTTGTTATGGCAATCTTTATTAGTGTTAGTGGGAGTAGGTATGGAACTGAACCAATGGAAGGGATCCCCTGTGGTTAACATAGGTAAATGGCAATCTCTATTGATATCTATATCTCACATCTTTCCTTTCTTTTCATGTTTTTCTGTCCTTGAGGGGGAACAATGGAGAGAATGTTTGGTTTTGAGGGGATTTCTCTTTGAGTGACTCTTCTTTTGGGGTGTTTTTTTCCCCTTTGTATCTATTCGTTTGATCTCACGATGAATAGATGATGGCTTCCTTCCATGGCTTCTTTCAATGTCTCTCTCGAGTGAATCTAATTTTAATGGAATTGCAGTGTTTTTTTACAAATCTAAGTGACTGTGAAGCAAATGAGTGGTTATTTTTGTTGGCCATTCTTGAAAATTTCTCCTTGCATGGTTGCACCATAATGGTGTAAGTCGTTCTTTGATCGAATAGATGATGCCGTGATAGTAATGTGCCTCTTTTTCTTCAAATACAGGCTTGGAAAACATTTGTTTCTTATACCATGGTAATAGTGTTGTTTATTCTATACTTGGTTGGCTTGTGTTAGTGTCATGACTCATGACTAAAGATGCCTCTCAAAAAAGGAGCAGTGTTCTAAAGTCAGCCTCGGCAGCCACCCAATGCCTAGATTTTAGTGTCTAGGCATTGATTTGCCGGTTTATACATTAGTCGGGAATTAATTGGCTAGGTGGGGTTTAGTCGGCTAGGCAGTGGCTATTGGAAGGGTATGTTTTGTAGTTTTTGAAAATAGGGTAAAATGTGCTATATTAAAAAGTATAGGGGTTAAATGTTATTTTAACATAAACAAAATGTTTCTAATATAACACGTGGAGAGGTAAACAAACGATCCGTAACACATGGATCACAACAAACAATGGTGCACTTATGACACAAGTGAGGGGAACAAGTTCACCGAAATCCTAGCTCTCATACCATACAGTTCCTCAAAGTAACTTCAATTCCTTGAAAAAATCAATTTTATCAACATCATCTCAACTTTTCTACACTATTGCCATCCAGTAATTTCACCTACAAAACAAGATTTGATACATATTCCGACAGCGTAATTCTTGAAGGGGTAGATTTCACAAGTGTCGAAGCTTTAATTTGGTGAACTGGTGACTTGTCCCAGACTCCCAGCGAAGGGCCACTGTTGCTAGCTTGGTACTATACAATTCCTCAAAGTAACTCCAATCCATCATTGTGCATAAAAATACTGGCAGTCGTCTTTGTCAGGGCCCAATTTTTTAAATCTTGGACTTCCCGGCTGAGAGTCAAACTCACATTGCTAGTCAAATGTAGAATACTGGTGCACTCCTACAAACGTAACTTGCACCGGTGATTACGGGTGCCGGAAAACTCTCCACTGGTAACCAAACCAGTCTCATTATGTATATCCAGGACCGACATGTTCTGGATTGTCAATAGGCACATGATAGACAAAAAAACTTTCTGTTTCGATGGTTATAGCAGACAATGGAGCTACATGGGGTCCGGTGAGTGGATGACCGATTGTATAGACCGAATCACCCACCCCACACTCGAAAGACAGTTTCAGAAAATATAATACGTGAAACCTGGTCCAACAAAATTCTTCGGGAGTCTTGCAAGAACTAGATCCGTAGCAGTACTAACTATTGGGGTCAACCTAACATCAACACACTCAACTTTACCTAGGGACTCTGAATAAACATCCACAAGACTGTATTTAGTATTTACCATCCCCAATAGGTTGGCACATCACGTGAGTGTCAAGCCATCTTTGTGTGAGAAAACAAATCCGGACACCTCGAAAAAATTCGACATTCGTTAAACCATTTTGGACTGTATTCAGAAGTGTGACTGTCCAAAACGGTTTAACGAATGTCGAATTTTTCTGTCGTGCCGGATTTGTTATCTCGCATGATGGCTTGATGGTGACTTGACACTCACGTGATGTGCCAACTTACTGGTGATGGTAAATACAGTCTTGTGGATGTTTATTTAGTGTCCCTTGGTAAAACTGGTTGCTATGGATCTAGCTCTTGTAAGACTCCTGGAGTGTTTTTGGATTAGGTTTGATGTCTTTTCAAGAACTGGCTTTTGAGTGTAGGGTTGGTGATTTGGTCTATACAATCGGTCACCCACTCCCTGGACCCTATGCGGCGCGGTTTTCTGCTATAACCTGCCAGTCCTGCCCAGTCTTCTACATTTGATCTGCGATGTGTTGTCAGCCACGAGACTCCCAGCCGGGAAGTCCAGGATTTGATAAATTGGGCCCTGACAAAGTAGACTGCCAATATTTTTAGATAAGACCAATCTGAACAGAAAAATACAAGAAAACTAGATAAGATTCGTACAGAAAACTAAGAGAAGCAACAGTAGCAAAAATCAGGGGATCAAAACACCAATCATCTTCGTCCTCCAAAAATAACGACAATGACTCATTAAAAGTGGCGTCAGCACTAATAAAATGACAACACAGAGATTGTGAGTAGCATTTATACCCTTTTTGGGTACGCGAGTAACCAAAGAAGACACACGGATGGATGAGGGATCAAGTTTGTCCTGGCCAAAATCTAGAGCATGAATGTAACATGTGCATCTGAACACCTGAGGGGTAAGGAATGGAGAGGATGACCAGGGAACAAGACCGTATGGGGTATCTGACCACCAAGGATGGTAGATAGCATACGATTGATCAAGTAACATGCTGTAAGGACAACATCACTCTAGTAAGACTTAGGATCTTGCATTTGAAATAACATGGCACGCATAACCTCTGATAAATGCCGAATCTTGCACTTGGCAATCCCATTTTGTTGTGGAGTCCGAGCGCAAGACGGTGAATAATACCATGATCACGTATATTATCTAAATGCAAGTTGTTCGGTTTTTATCTGGCTTGCCCAAATCTTATAAATCTGTTGGGGAAACTTTATATCCGTCTCAAAACCAATTGGCAATGAGTGGAGAGGTCCCGCATGTAATTAAAGTGATCTCCCATTTCATACCCAAGCAATGTAGGACTATTCTTTAACAACCCCTCTCACGTGCAGCTGCATTTAGGTCTGTCATGTGTAGCCACTTTTGGGTGGATCTTCGGGCAACCTTTTTTTGGTTTGTTATCATGGAGTGTGGGCTTTATGGGCCATATCATGTGGAAACTTAATATGGTTAAGTGATCTTCCATTCCATACTCAAGCAATGTGGGACTAATCTAACATGGAATGTATGAAGGATTCACTGATTCAAAACCTAAGATTATATATTTTTGTTGTTTTTTTAGTCTTGATTTTTTTCTTCCTAGTCTTATTTCATTTCTTACTCTTAACTTTGCGGCTATGTAGCACAGACAGATACAAACATGGACATGAGAATTTTTAAAAAAATGGGGATACGGATACGGCGGGGACATGCCACGTGTGTGTATATATATATATTTCCTAAGTTTAAATTGCAAAATGTAAACAAAACAAAATGGATGAGAGGAATCTGATGTTAGGGTCTCCTCTTTTGGATTTGTTTTTATAGGTTAACTTACACTTTAACCCAAAACATTTCAGTAATAACATAGTTACCCTCAAAAAAATAAAAAATAATATATAGTATACACTTACACCCCCGCCGTGTCCCTATATGTGTCCCCGAACTGTCCCCCTAAAAAAATTAATTTAAATAATTGGACACGCACATGGCGTGTCGGACACGTATCTTGTCCCCGTGTCGGACACGACGACACCTCGACCTCTAGAGGTATGGGTGCTACATAGCTTTGCGTGATGTGAAGAGAGATTTTAAAAAAATAAAGAAAAAAGAAAAACCAAATAATCTCTAGGCGCTGATTTGTTCCGGACTATTCGGCCTTGGTGCTTGGCATCTCTCTTCTGCCCGAAAAGCGCATAGCAATTTGTAAAACATTGAAAAGGAGAATGCTTTATTTTCCATCAATGGTTTACCATGTGTAGTGGGAAAGAGGAATCTTTGGATCGCTTATTTTTCAATTGCCCTTTGGCTCCATCCCCAGGATCGTTGGTTTGGTTAGTGAATGTTTGTTGGGTGGGTCATTGCTACTTGTTCCCAGTTTGTTTTGATCGACTTTAGGGGGTTTTGGTGACAGATGAATGTGTTATGGTGTACAACTCTCTGCTGGTATTTGGTTGGAGCGTATGTTAGGGTCTTCAAAGTAAGTTTGCCTATACCGAGTCTATGTAGGAGAGTGTCATTTGTCGTCTTTTTGGGCATTGGTTTCTGCCACTTTTAAATTGATTTGATGATTCCAGATGTCAACAGATCGAGGGCATTATGTGGTTTTTAGAGTCTTTTGGTGGTTTCATACTGTACTGACCACTTTTTCACTTTTTACTTGTACCTCTTAATTTTAATTTTGTCAATTTATCTCTCTTTAGTGTTTATGATAAAAATAAATTTTCATTTGCGTATTGCTCTCGTTTTGCAGATCCATTCTCTACGGCCCCTCGAAAAGCACTTGAAACAATTGGGAAAACATTGAGTCTTCAGTACGAGAGGTGGCAACCACGGGTTAGCATATTATTCTATTAGTGCTTCTCGTGTTGAATTTTTTGTTTGAGTGTCCTTGTATGATTGTTTTGTAGTGCTTGTGAATTGTGATATATGAAATTAGGAGTACTTTTGATATGAGAAATGAAGGATTTAATGGTCATTTTCAAAATCTGCAGTTTGGGAAAAGGTTTGTTCCTCTGATTCTCTCAAAGGGCCAACATATGCTCAAATATATGATTTTGACCAAAACGTCTAAAATTGGCTTTGTTCCAAATTTAAGAGAAACTAGATATGCAACATGGTACTGAGTACCGTGGCTGATTGAAGCACCTCTCTTTTGCACATGCACCAAAAAAAAAACTGTGAAAATCAGATTGCTTAAAATAGACTCCTCCCTAATTTTCTTTCCTTATCGATTAGACCATAATCATGTTTCATTCATCAGAATTACTTTTATCTTGTTTGTTTGAATTTCATTCAACAAATTTGGAACAAGTACATGAAGTAACAACACCATTTGATTTTTCAGTAACTGCATGAGAACCATACCCTAAGAGAGGATCGTGGAAGTTTGGATCCCTTCCCGTCTCAATGTCAGCCTAATTCGTCTTACTTTTGGCAGGCTCGCTACAAATACCAATTGGATCCCACCGTGGAAGACGTGAGGAAACTTTGTACGACATGTCGCAAATATGCCAAATCTGAGAGAGTTCTGTTCCACTATAATGGACATGGTGTGCCAAAGCCAACTTCTAATGGTGAAATTTGGCTGTTTAATAAGGTTAGCTTTCATATTGCCATGCCTTCTAGTGTTAATCGTATGTTACGAATTGCATTGTGTGACATGTCTTGTTGGTGCAGAGTTATACACAGTATATCCCGTTGCCGATCAGTGACCTAGATTCCTGGTTAAAGACCCCATCAATCTATGTCTTTGATTGCTCTGCTGCTGGGATAATCGTCAATACCTTCACAGAGGTACTTAATGCTTTCTAATTTATATTCATAGTGGGTATTTCATTCTGTCAATATATAGGAATTGATCATGTTTTTCTTCAGTTCTCTGACTTGAGGAGCAATTTTTTATGTTCTTTTAGCTTCAAGGTGGGAGTATGTCTTCTGGATCTTCCACGAGGGATTGCATCCTGCTTGCCTCCTGTGAAGCGCATGAGACTCTTCCTCAGAGTGCTGAATTTCCTGCTGATGTGTTCACATCATGTCTCACAACACCCATCAAGATGGCATTGAGATGGTGACGCACTTCTTTCATCACCAATTTTTGTTCTTTTCTCTTTTTGCTTGATAAGTGCTCGAAAGTACTCCTTGTAAGTTTTTCTGGCTTTGTGGCAATCAATGTTTTGAAAACCAGACCGGTGAGTGAACCGGAAAAGGGACCGGGTGGATGGGTCACTGGGTCAACTACGGTCGAACCGGAATCGAACCGTGATGTCATAATTATATAAAAATATGTATTAATTTTATAGATTAATTATAACTGGATATATATAAAGAATAAAATTTGAAAATAGAATTTATCCCATCGTTTTGTGAAGTTAAAGTGGAGGAATTGAACTATATTGTTCAAGAAAGATGTATTGTGTAGTT
>BPLS01024434.1:0-10010 GCA_019656275.1 Rhododendron kiyosumense | reverse complement strand
TCTCCACCAGGAGCTCCGAGAAAGCCCGCTGGAAGAGAGGACAAAGCTGCTACTGGCTCCACGAGAAGGAGCAAGTCCTACCGAAGAGAGGCATCAGTGGACCGTTCAAAAAGTGTCCATAACAGTGAAGATATCCTCGACATAAAGAGGAAAGAAATTGAGGAGTACGCTCGTTTGATTAAGAGGCGAGAGTACGAGATACGAGAGCTACAGCGGGTACGAGATCACCCGGAAGACTCCGGACTTTCGCGAAGGAGTTCTAGAGAAGACGGGAGGGCTTTGCTAGTCCATAAACAGCCTCATTCACGAGAAAGAAGAGGCAGGAGTAACAGTCCTACCACGAAATGGTGTGAAGCTTCCCCACGGAGGAAGAGAAGCAGAAGTAGAGACCGCACGCCAGAAAGGCGAAGGGCTTCTTCACGAAGAAGAAGGAGCAGAGAACGAAGTTCCTCATCTGAGGAAAAAACGAGGAAGCGTCACCGTGACAGGTATGAAAGACCTGATGCTGACTGGGCCAAAGCCACGGCTCATAAGACAATTGGAAAGGAGGAAGGGACGGTGTCCGCACGAGAAGCGGCACGAAAAGCCCTAAGTAACATCGCAGCCTCCCCGTTTGCGAGGAGGCTGCAGGAGGCCAGGTTGCCGAGCAGAGTGAAGCACGGGGCGTTCGTGCTTTACGAGACAAACACGGACCCTGTGTCTCACATACAGCATTACCAACAGGCCATGTTCATGCACGATGGTGATGATGCCATTCTGTGCAAAATGTTCCCGTCAAGTCTTGGCAAGGTGGCCCTGAGCTGGTTTCATAAACTAGCACCACGATCCATAAGAGGATGGAGGCAGTTGGCCGAAGAATTCACTGCTCGGTTCCTGACAAGCAGAAAGGCCCCAAAGACTTTTGAGAGTCTATCCACTATGAAACAGGCGGAAAGCGAGCCGATCAGAGATTATGCAAAAAAGTACTGGGAAACTTTCAACGAGATTGAAAGTTGCAGTGACGAGTATGCCATAGCAACCTTCAAAACTGGTTTGCCTGTTCGGGGAGAACTGCGCCGCTCATTGAATAAACATCCGGTGTCTACGTTGGCGAAACTGATGGAGCGAATAGAGCAGCACGCCAGAATGGAAGATGACATACTTCGCGAGGACGGCAGGGTTGCTGCCGAAGAGCCCAAGACGCCAGCAAAGAAGGTGGACAAACCTGAGCCCAAAACATACAAGGAGCGCAAAGAGTATGGGCAGGCTAAGAAGGATCCGTACAAGGAAAAGCAAGCCCCTGACCCCAAGTCCTTCTTTTCTATCACCACTGTTTGGAAGGAGCCAATTTACAGGATTCTTTATCGAATAAAGAATCAGTCGTACTTCAAGTGGCCTCCGAGCCTTGGAGGAGATAAAGACGCTAGACGTGCTACGAATCAGCACTGCAGCTACCACAAGGCTTGGGGCCACATGACTGAAGATTGCGAGATGTACAAGAAACACCTCGATGATTTGGTCTCTCGGGGCTATCTCAAGGAATTTATCCAGGAGGATCCCAAGGAAAAGGAGAAGGCCATGGAACTGGATTACGAGCAAAATCCTAAGGGAGTAATCCATATGATACATGGGTTGGCTGCACCTTATACGAGAAATGAGGTTAGACTGTTGCAAAGGCAGTTTAAGCACGATCAGCACGTGATGCGGTTGGGCAATAAAAGAGGGCGAGAGGGTGATATATGCAATGAGAGCATAGCCTTCACAGATGATGATTTGGGAGAGGTCCAGATACCTCATAACGATGCTCTGGTCATAACCCTACGAGTTGGGGAGTATGACATTGAAAGGATCCTAGTGGATTCAGGAAGTTGTACAGAGGTAATGTACTACGACGCGTTCAAGAAACTGGGACTTGCCCAGACAGATTTGGAACAGTCCACGACACCACTAGTTGGGTTTGGTGCAGGGGCAGTGTGGCCCCTTGGAAAGGTGACCCTGCCTGTTCGGGCAGGTTCGGTTGTCTTAAGGACGGATTTCCTGGTTGTAGACGTCCCCTCTTCTTATAACGCGATTATAGGAAGAACCTGGTTACACAAGATGAGGGCAGTCTCTTCGACTTACCACCAGATGGTGAAATTCCCAGGATCCAATGGGATTGAATCAATCAGGGGTAACCAGAAAGCGGCCCAACAGTGTTTGATCTCCATCATTAAGAAGGCCCCAAAGGCCCATCATGTTCATACATTGGAGGTGCCAGATCAACCGACTATCGAGGATGTCGGAAGATGCCCGGCTGATAAGGTGATCGAGGGTTTGGAAAAGATTCAGATCAACGAGGCTGATCCTGAAAGATACTTTTTGATTGGGGAGTCACTACCAATGGAGGAAAAGACCGAATCAATACAGTTCCTGAAGAAGTATATTGATGTGTTTGCATGGGTACCGGAAGAGATGCCTGGTGTGGATGCTGACATAATCTGTCACCATCTAAATGTTGACCCTCAGCATAAACCAGTTATTCAGAAGAAACGTAGGGCTGCCGTGCAGCATGTGGATGCTGTTGTCGAAGAGGTTAATCGATTGCTTGAGGCAAAAGCAATACGCGAAGTTCACTACCCTGAGTGGCTATCCAACACCGTGGTCGTGAAGAAGAAGAATGGAAAGTGGCGTGTCTATGTGGACTTCACAGACTTGAACAAGGCCTGCCCCAAGGATAGTTTTCCCCTCCCAAGGATAGACCAGTTGGTTGACGCAACAGCTGGCTACGAGCGAATGAGTTTTCTTGATGCGTATAGAGGATACCATCAAATTGCCATGTATGGGCCCGATCAGGAGAAGACGTCTTTCATCACCCCACGGGGTTTGTATTGCTACAGTGTCATGCCGTTTGGACTGAGAAATGCAGGGGCGACGTACCAAAGGCTTGCAACTCTCATGTTTAAGGAACTGCTCGGGAAAACTATGGAGGTTTACATAGACGATATGGTGGTAAAAAGCCGAGACAAGCGAGGGCATATCACAGACTTGAGAGAAGTCTTTGAGATCTTGAGGAAATACAAATTGAAACTCAACGCCTCAAAATGTGCGTTTGGGGTTGGTTCTGGAAAATTCCTAGGGCACTTGGTGACTATGAGGGGAATTGAGGCTAACCCAGATCAGATCGCGGCCTTGCAGAAGTTGCAAAGTCCCAAAACCACGAAGGAGGTTCAAAGACTAACCGGGATGGCTGCAGCCCTCAATAGATTCATCAGCAGATCAAGCGACAAGTGTAGGCCCTTCTTTCAGTTATTGAAAAAAAGGGAAGGATTTGAATGGGGAGCAGAATGTGAGCAAGCTTTCCAGGACCTGAAGAAGTATCTGGCTGAGCCACCACTTCTGTCAACCCCACAGCCAGGTGAGTCCTTGATTTTATATCTAGCTGTTTCTGAGCATGCTGTGAGTGCAGTCCTGTTAAGGGATCTGGGAGTTGAGCAAATCCCAGTATACTATGTTAGCAAGACATTGCTCGATGCAGAAACGAGATATCTGCCCCTGGAAAAACTTGTCCTGGCACTTAGGACAGCAACGAGAAAGCTGCCGCACTATTTCCAGAGCCATAGGGTTGTGGTGTACACTGAATTTCCACTAAAGTCACTGCTACGAAAGGCAGATTTTTCTGGAAGAATCTCGACGTGGTCCGTCGAGTTGAGTCAGTATGATATTGATTATCAACCACGAACAGCAATCAAAGGCCAAGTGTTGGCTGATTTTGTGGCGGAGTTTTCTCCCACAGTAGCTCCCCTGCCTCCTACGAAAAAAGGACAGGAGAGTAGAACACTGTCCACGAGGGACAAGGTCTCAGCCGAACAGGATGGCACGGAATGGAATTTGTTCGTTGACGGATCAGCTTGTAATACTGGTTCAGGAATTGGTGTTGTTCTTTTTCCTCCTGGAGGAATTATGATCGAACTATCTGTTCGGCTGGGATTCAGCGCGTCGAATAACGTGGCGGAGTACGAGGCACTCCTAGCTGGGTTAAGAAGTGCGAAGACTCTGAAGGCAAAAAGAGTTAGGGTGCATTGTGACTCGCAGCTTGTGGTGAATCAGCTGTCCGGCGAGTATCAGGCCCGGAATGAAAAGATGGCAGCATACATGGAAGCTGCCAGAGATTTGCTGGACACCTTCGAGAGGGTCCACATTGAACAAATAAGCTCCGGACAGAATGCACATGCCGATTCGTTGGCATGTCTGGCTGCAGCAGTCCCAACTGAACTCAAGCGAAGAGTTGCAGTTGAGTATCTGAATGAGCCGAGCATTGGTAGAAGTGTGGAGTTAGTTTTGGAAGTGAATCAGGGTCCAAGTTGGAGGACCCAATCGAGGAGTTTTTACGAGATGAAATACTCCCCGCAGACAAGAAGGAGGCGCATAAGGTCAAAACCAAGTCTGCAAGGTTTTGGCTGTCCCCAGAAGGGAAACTTTACAGAAAGTCCTTCACAGGCCCATATTTGTTGTGCGTGCACCCCGAGATGGTTCAGAAATTTCTTCATGAAATACATGAAGGAACATGTGGAAGTCATGCTGGGGGAAGATCCATTGCCCACTGAGCAATTACCCAAGGCTACTGGTGGCCTCATATGCAGGAAGATGCAAAGATGTATGTTAAAATTTTTGAGAAATGTCAGAAATTCTCACCTATGATTTGAACACCTGCGGAGGATTTGGTGCCTTTGACAAGCCCTTGGTCGTTTGCTCAATGGGGAATGGACATCGTGGGTCCATTGCACAAAGCAACTGGGAACCGAAAATTCCTTTTGGTTGCAACAGATTACTTCACCAAATGGATTGAGGCTGAACCACTGGCCAAAATCACCGAACCCATGGTTGAGAAATTCGTGTGGAAGAGTATTATTACTCGATTTGGGGTTCCTTATTCTTTGATCACAGATAACGGGTCCCAATTTCAAAAGAAATTCAAGGCGTTTTGTGCCCAATATGGAATTCGAAATTACTATTCCACTCCAGCCTACCCTCAAAGTAATGGGCAGGCAGAAGCATCTAACAAAACCATTCTTGATGGGATCAAGAAGAGGTTGGATAAGGCCAAAGGAAAATGGCCCGATGAATTGCCCCTTGTTTTATGGGCTCATAGGACAACACCAAGGAGGTCTACGGGAGAGACCCCCTATTCATTGGCATACGGTACAGAGGCAGTTATACCTCTAGAAGTAGGACTTCCAACCAACAGGACTGTGTTGGTTGAAAGTGGGGGCAATGACAGAGCCCTTGAAATTGAGCTTGACCTCGCCGAGGAGAGGAGAGAAAGGGCCCTAGTCCATTTGGCCTCGTATCAGGAACAGCTGATGAAGAGCTATAATAAGCATGTTCACCCACGAGAATTTGGTGTTGGGGACCTTGTACTACGAAAGGTGCTCGGCAACACCAAGGTAGCCAACGAAGGCAAGTTAGGAGCCAATTGGGAAGGCCCGTATCGGGTGACGGAGATTGTGGGCATTGGGGCCTACAGATTGGCTGATCTGGACGGCGTCCCAATTCCGAGGCCATGGAATGTTCATAATCTGAGAAAATTATTTGTTTAAAAGAATTTAGTTCTATTTCACTACGTGATTGTGTGGGAATTACGAATAAAATTCCCTTATGTTTCTTATTTTAGTTGTAAGGGGTACGAATAACGCCCCCTTAAGTTCAGTCTATGAATAAAGACACTCTTTTCAGTCCATGAATATATATTTGGTTTTTTAGATATGAAATATGAATACTGTTTCTCATTTCCTTATTCATATTGGGGAGCATGGAATTGGCATAAACGCCATATACGAATATATCTATGCTTGATAAGCTTGAAAAATGCGCACGAATAAACGCTAAAGTATGAGAAACTCGTAAAAAATATAACCCAAGTATGAAAACACTTGGGCTGCATACAAGCTGTTCGGGCACAAACACTTGAGTAAGTGATCGTGCTAAAAAGTATGAGATACTATAAGTCCGAAAAACTTACGATTAACCTTTACATTAAAGGTTAATTGAGAAACATCTGGTATGAGATACCTATAAGTACGAGATACTTATAACATGCCTACGTACGAATATACGTTCCGACTTGCATATGAGAACATGCAAGAAATCAAGTACGAAAGGCTTGATTCCGTTATGACAAACTATGAACCTACGAAACAGGCATAACGAAATACTTGCTAACATGATTACGATAAGGTACGAGATACCCAGACTACGGCCACGAAGGGCCGAACAAATGCCAAGCCAAAGTTTTGCCACGAAGGGCCGAATACTTGTACGAAACAAAACAAAGAAAAGGAAATAGTTAAATCTGGTGCCACGCAGGGCGAAAGAAACTACGGTCACACAGGACCTGCAGGTAACTACTCTAATCCAAGTTTTGGACCTCGGGAAGCACATCTGCCACGACCTCCACAGTGGCGTTCCCTCCTTCCTCAACAGCAGGTTCATTGACAGCCTCCTGGGCTGATGACTGTTCGGCCCCTAGCCCCTGCTGTTCCACCTGGGTTTCTTCATTAGCTCCAGCAAATTCATCAATTTGTTGGTCTACGTCATCAGCTGTGGCATCATCCTGCTCCTCAGCAGCTGCTGCACGGCTACTTGGGAGATCATTCTCGATCCACAGGGGAGAATCTTCTGCAACGCCGACCTTGGCCAAACAGGCCTCCCAACTGGAAGCCCAAATTTGATCCTGGATGGCTAGCATCTGCTCCACGTAGCTAGCGGTTGTGGCATCAAAGCCCTTCTCATATCCAGCCTCGAATCCAGCATCAAAGGCAGCCTTCTTGGTGTTATCAATTTCAGCCAAAGCCTGCTTGAGGTTGTCCTCAGCAGTGTCGAGGTTGCTCTTGGCCTCGGCATAGTCAGACTTGGCGTTGTCTCTCTCCCTCTCGAGCCTCGAGATTGTTCGGAGCAACCTTGTGTTGTCCGTTAGCAGCTTGACCCTCTCGGTCTCGGCTTCATTGAACTTCTGACCCAGTGTCATCATCTTTTGAATAAACTGTACAAACATCAAACAAAGGTTTAAAGCAAGTCCTAACCAAGGGGCATTGCTATCAAGGAGAATGAGTTTACCTTAATCCCGCTAACAAGACCTGTGGAAACGAGCCTGTCTGCTGGGGAGGCAGCTTCCTTCTGCATATCCACAGGCAAGGATAGAGCCTGTGCCAAGGCCAGTGCAGTCTCGGAGGAGCTGGCACTGTCCCCAACGTGAACGGGGCGATCACCCCTGATAAGTGTGGGGGCCCATGTGGGGGGAAGTACCTGGAGAGGGGGTGATCGTGGTTCGCTGATTCCGGTGTCAGCTGGCACCTCAGATGAAGATGGGTCCTCTGCCCTTGGTCGTTTGTCCCTGTGGGCATCATCAGCACCAAGGGAACTGTCACGTTCGAGTGTTGATGAGGATGACCTTGTGGACCCCCCTCTTGAGCGACGAGATCGTGGGGGAGGAGCTCCAGTGGACGCCACCCTGGAGGCAGCACCACGTCCCCTTGACGGGACAGTAAGGAGGGAGCTGAGGTCGAGTGGTTGACGAGCCATTGTACCTGACTCTGGGGAAGATCGAGAGTAGCCCGAAGAAGATGATTGGCTCGTGACGCCAATGGGGATGAGCTGCTCGGTCTGATGATCAGCTACAACTTGCCTTCTCCTTGATCTCCGGAGCACTACACGAGTTGTGGGAATGCCTACAGGGATGGTCACTTCACCTGGCTGTCCGGCAAGTGTGACCTCGGCCTGCAACCTTGAACTCTGAGGTTGGGGAGCTGTTGAGGTTGAGGCGCCGCTGGTGCTCGGGTTAGCTAACCTCCTGTCTATGAACCCTTTGTAAGCAGGGTCGTAGCCTGGTAGCACGCTGGCGTCACGGCCCCTACCAGCTGTTCGGGTGCCAGGCTCCCCTGTGTAATTAAGAACTCTGTTAATATCCTCTGTTCGGATGTGACTCGGAACGCGTCTGGGCCTCCTGTTTGCGTTGTCAGCTGCAACATTGAAACCCAAAACGAAGGTTAAAAGCTCGGAAAAGCTACGAGAAAGCAGTAAACGAAGAATTACAAGACGAAATCGAGAGCATACGTGGGTAACCCCATATGTGAGGGCAGTGCAAACCCACCACCTGTCCGTCTTCCCCTATTAGCTCGAACGCTCCAGTTACGTAGAGGAAGTTGATCTCGTGGTCACGAGCAGAATCGGGCAGGTTTAGCACGAAACGCTTTTCTGCCCTCCTAACTTTGAAATAAAAAGTGTTGTACTCGGGATTTAACACTATACTGTACCACCATTGGATATCCCAGATTCCTAATTGGGTCCCCAGAATCCTATTTAGGGCTATGACCCCCATTACTAGCCTAAAAACATTTGTTGAAACTTGCATGGGGGTGAGGCGGTACCAATTCAAAACCTGACGAAGTAATGGATGAAGGGGAAAACGAACTCCACCCTCAACGATCGCTACGATGGGAATGCACATCCTGTCCCATGAGCCGCCATCCCTATCCGCCCCCAGAGGGGCGAGTTCGAGTCCCACATTGTCAGGGATGGCGTACTCTGCCCTAAAAGCCGCCATGGCTGTAGGATTCTCACAGAGTGCCCTAAACTTACCGGGTTTGGGAGTATTATCATCAGCCATGGGTGCTTTGAAAGCTTTACGAGTCTAAGTAAATAAAACCCTAACTGCAGGAAGAATCGAGGACGAGAAGCCTCAGCAATAAAGTGAAGGAGAGTAAGAACGAGAATCTTACGGGATGTTTGCAGTGGTGGCCTTAAGAGCAATCGAATGGCAGACGGTGGCAATGGCGGAAAGAGAGGGAAATAGGTTTTCGCCTGGTGAGAGAGAGAGAACTAAAAGTTGGATTTCTTTTTTTGAAAAAAGAAAGCCCTCCTCTGGGGTCTAGGCGTAAGAGACGGAGATGAAACGCCGCCCCCTACGCCGTTACAAGAAATGTAACGGAAAGCGGAGATTACGCTAAACGACGTTTGAGAAACGTCATTTCAAAATTAAATGCAAGGCGTACGAGATACGCCACGTGGAGTTATTACCCCGAGACGGTATAATGACGAAGCCGCCAAGAATATCGAAGGGTATTAAGCGTGATGACTGCCCGGGGCTGGACAAATATGGTCCAGAACTGTTGTTTCCGAAAAGCCCCACCCATTGCCCCCGAACAGGGGCAAACGGATGAGGCTGGGGAGCAATTGTAGGGAGGTATTCCCGAACAGCTAAGATAAGTCGCCGAACACGTGATGTATTAGGGACACGTGGCAGGCACGATAAGTTTATTGCCGGGCAGTACGATGAGCGGCGATATGGACCAGTTGCATGTGAAGTCATTGGTCCAGACAGTCTGTTCGGCTGCTAAGGTCAAAAGACATATGAAGTCATTTGACCAGATATAACAACGTGGACCAGTTGCATGTGAAGTCATTGGTCCAGACAGTCTGTTCGGCTGCTAAGGTCAAAAGACATGTGAAGTCATTTGACCAGATATAACAACGTGGACCAGTTGCATGTGAAGTCATTGGTCCAGGAGGACTGTTCGGCAAAGAGGAAGCCGAACAGTGGAAAACGTTGCCGTAAGTCGTGACGTGGCAAGAATGTTCCAGAATGGTAATATTCCATAAAAGGATAAGATCCCGAGCATATAGGATCGAGGCAAGAGACCCAATGTGAGTGGGGTGTTCGGATAATTATGGGAAAGAGTCCCAAAAGGACTAAGAGTCCCATAATGGTTAAGCTATTATACAGATAAGGGAACGAGAATCCATGAGATACTAGGTTTCCTATACGAGGTAGGAATCCTAGGGCAATAGGGATGCTTGGGCAGCAAGCATCCGCGAATCTATAAATATGAGGTAAACCTGGAGGTAAAAGGTACGCAATATTTGGCCATCTCTTATTGCTTTCCTACTGATAATTAGGGTTTCTTACTAGTACGTGATACTAACTTAAGCATCGGAGGGCCTTTGCCACGAGAGGCAAAGGTGCGCTCACCCCTTGTCTGTTTTGCAGATTAGGGTTC
>BPLS01024433.1:0-13555 GCA_019656275.1 Rhododendron kiyosumense | reverse complement strand
AACGAATCAAATCTTTCCTAAAACGGCAAAATAACGCAATTGAAAGCTTAAACGAAGGAATTAGGCCTAAAAACACCGTTCATCATCAACCTCTAGGGTTGATGAGTATGGACTGGAGCGCGAAAATAAGTCAGCCCACCAAGTTTGGGCCTATTCCGAGCTCGCCCGAATTTAACCAATTCGGGTAATCTGAAACTAAACACCGTTTGGACTTTCGGGGCTTGGCTCGGTCCAACTGATCATGGAATTGGGCCTCCACATGCTCTACATCACAAAGTGCCCGCGAGACATAGTTAGATGGGGTTAACTATAATTTACCCTTTCAGAAAATCTATTCCATAAGTAGCTTCCCAAACATTCAAAATGGGAAAATGAGAATCTGAAATGGGAAAAGGAAAAAGCCAAACACCCCCTTCATATCACAAATGTCTTTTCTTTGCGTTGTTTTCACTTGGATATGTGTAAAATTGATTTTCGAACGTCTCTCTCTCTCTCTCTCTGAATTCTATATCTTCTTGCCTTTTGCTTTTCCACTTTTCACATTATGGGTGTTTGGATGGTCCATTTGTGAATACATTTTTTGAGAATGATGCCTTGTTTGGATTAGGATTTGAATAATTTTTTGAAAAATTGTAGGAGTAATAAGTGGAGAGAGATAGAGCGAGAAATGTTGAAAATAGGGAGAATCTAGGGGGTATTTTTTGAAAAATGCTTTTTGAAAAGCAAAAGGAACAAGGCATGAGTTATCAATTTTTTAGTTTAGAGAGCAGAAGTGAGAAAGAGGCTGAGAGGTACTTTTTGCATTCTTGGATTTTCTCATGCTCCCACATAGTGTATAAAATGACCATATTACCCTCCGTTGTTATGCTAAAATCCTAATGTATGGTTTTAATCCTTTTCCACATACCCAGTTGTAATCCTCATATAAGTTTAAACATGCCCTAGTGTTAACGCATACTTTAATCATATCATTCATAGCCTATTGCAGCAATAAATAAATAAATAAAAAGAAAAGAATACCATGGGTAATATTTTTAATCATTCTTCCTAATTAGCAACAAAAAAAAAAATGGAGACTTTCAAATATGGGATATAAGCACTCCGTATTTGTTAAGTGGAAGAACCGATTCTCAATATAATATTAAAAATACGAACATTATTCATACACATTACAATACAATAATAAAGAACCAAGGGCAACATAGTAAAAAACCAACTCATAATTCATTTTCATTACATATATCACAAACATTACTCCAGTTGCAAATGTATTCTGCACATATCATCCAAACACTCTACCAGATTCAAAAATACATTCTGATCATAATCCAAAAAAACAAAAAGCCAAAAAGTAGAAAATGAAAAGCTAAAAAGTAGGCTCCCAATGTAGAGGCCCGTAAAATTTTTAATTATCGAAATGTCTATTAATTGGCAAAAAAAAAGAGAGGTTTATTTAGTGATTATTTGAATTAAGGATTGAAATGAGGGAATTAAATCTTGAGGGAGTGGGTGTGTGATTAAAAGATATAGGAGTATATATATGGTGGGTGTGTGTGTATGAGATTATATTTCTCCTTTCCTTTCTCTCTCTACCGTCCCTCTCTCCCTCTCTCCACCGAAAAATCCCTCTCTCTCCTCCTCTCACCCAAAAACTCCTTCAAAACCTCAAGAACCTTGAAGATCAACCACCCTTCGGCCTTCCAATCGCGCTCTCGAGCTCAAAATTTCGTGGGTCAAGCTTGGAGGGAAGTTCTTGTCAATTTCGGAGCTTTGGAAGTCTAGAAATCGCTTGGACTTCGATCAATCGCTTGGGTCTCGTTCGAATCACTTGAGGTAGGGATTTCTTACTCTCTCTATGTGTTTATGGGTTGATTATGTGCCTTGATCGTGCTGTGGTTCGTCGTTGTTGTTGGGATTTCGTTGTTGAAAAGCTAAAAATCTGCAGAAAAGTTCCGTGGGATTGATACCCTCAAAAGGGGAATCGATACCCCTCTCTTCTCTGGACCAGATTCTGGCCAGGTATTGATACCGCCGTCTGGGGTATCAATACCCCCTTTTTGTTCCGGACAGATTTGGTTCCTTTGTTCTTTTTCGTGCTCGTTTGAACCTCGAACGCTTCAAACATCTTTTGAATAGCTTCAAATCACTTCCAAACTTGATTGTTTGTACCTCGAGATGTTTAATGACCAATCGATCTCTTTGGGCTCTCGTCGTAGCTTAGAAATGTGTAAAATTAAACGATTAGGACACTCGTGCATTATTTGCGCCTTTGGTTGATTGGAGTAGATATTGCGGCATGTCTCATTGATTGATATAGACTTGTTAAGTGCTATAGCATGACGTAGTGATGGGTGGATTGGCGGACACCGTGGAGTTGTTATTGAATATCGTCGGTTATCTAGTATATCGTAGGGTGTATGGCTGGTCGATAAGGGTTTGCCTAGTGGTCCGGAAGAGAATAGGTTAACTCGTATCTCCGTGCTTCACTTTGATTGATTATCCTAAGTTCATTTGGTAATCGTTCTATAGATTCTTGTTTAGAACCTAGCGGGTGGCATGCCGGGGAGTTGTTGTGGGATTGGGACGAGACGTAGGGCGTCGTGACGGACTTTAAGGGATAACGTGAACCTAAGATATTTCATAATGTACAAAAGGACATGTTTGTGAGTGTGTAATGCCTTGAATGATGATGAATGACAGACTATGACCTTGGGAAAACGTGTGAACTTATGAGTTTGTATGCATTGTTCTAATGATATAAGAACGAATGTGACTTGGAAAGTGACGTCTGCTTATATATGTGGTTTGATAATGCTTTTATGTTTACTTGAATTGTAAATTTTGAATTGAAGGTCCTGCAACGCAAGGTGTGGTAATGCGGAGACTCTAGAGGGCCCGCAACGCAAGGTGTGGTAATGCGGAAACCCAGGTGGAGAGAATTCAACGTGACGCGAGGGGTGGTAACAGTTGAATGTCTCGCTTGATGAAGAGAATTATGGTTGACTATGGAAGTTTATGTTGACGTTTGGATTGTTTGTTAACTAAGATTGTGGCTGCTGAAAAAGTGAATGAAAGGTTGATTCTATCGAGATTTTATTAAAGAAAGTAATTTGTTTGAAAAGAGGATTTTTATTGAAAATCCTCCGGTATTCTTGAGCGAATCAACGGATCCGGTATTTGGGCACAAATCAACGGATTCCGGCATTCAAACTTGAATCAACGGAGTTTGACCCGAAGTGGTCTTGAGTTTTCCCAAAAATTGTTTTGGAAATCAAAATTGAAGTTTTATGGAAAAAAGGTTTGATGACGAACAAGGTGAAAACAAAAAAGATTGTGGTATCATACGAGAAACGATGAGATGATTGAGGATTGATTATTGATTAATGTAAACTGATGCAAGTTTATTAAAGTTGCTAGTTTGATGTGAGAATAGCAAGGAATATTTATAAGAAGTCTAGAATGTTGTAGTCATGGTCCGATTGTTCTTGGTGGTTAATCATTGTTTCTCGTAATCACTTATTGATACTCATTCAGTCTCGGTTCATATGCCATCGCATGTTCATATAGCTTGAGTATAGAGATTTCTACTGGGCTAGTGTAGCTCAACAAAATCCTTCTTTTCAGGTTTAAATGCCGGGCAGTAGATTATATGCTATGGGGTGATAGGACATGAAGATTTTTGGAAGCTAATTTGACTTAGTTACACCATCACCTATGTAATAGACTACTTTGGTTAAAGATGACCTTGTAACTAATTCACTTTTGTGTTATCTTTTGACTTAAGTTTGTAATTTTCTAAACACTCGTGCTTGTGTTTAAGTTAATTAGGGCCATGGTGCCAAAGTTGTAATTCTTTAAACTTGGGAACTTGGTTTGTAAATTAAACAGGTGGGAAATCATTTTGGGTATTATTTACCTTAAGCGAGGATCTTTTATTGAAATGAGATATTAAATTATGTTTAAAATCGAGGGCGTGACACCCAAACACCCCAGGTAAGGGGTCGCTATTCGTAGTCTCACATTTTCTCCCTTAACCCGTTAAAAATTTTCAATTATACTTGACAGTTAGTTACTGAAATTGAGATATATTTTCAGCATACAATTACCGAAATATAATATTTTTTTCAACAACTATTTACCGAAAATGTATATTCAGCAGTTGTTTACTGAATGTTGAACATATTTTTGACATGTAGTTACCGAAATATAATCTTGTTTTCAACACTTATTTACCAAAATATTATGTATGATTTTTAACAATTATTTACCGAAATGTAGTGGGCTAAGTGAGAAAATACGGGGCTGCGAATAGTCGCCCCAAAGATAAAAAGGAAGACAAGGTGGGTTCCAAGGGGTATTTTAGTAATGTGAAAAAGCCATATATAATTTGGGTGAGGATCAAAAAAAAAAAAATTTGGGTACCTTGGGGGTGTCCAAAATTATCCCCTCCAATGGGATATATCCAGAGAGATCATTTTTGGGTAGGAAAAACATTGACAAACATAGAATATCCCTCCACCTCCAGTGTGAGCATAAGATGTTAAACTTGGTTTCCCATTTTTTGTTCCTGAGAATGTAAGGCAGGTGGAGAGAATGCTCTTGGGCGCAGCCTGGATATTTTTTATTTATTTATTTATGTAGAAGCTTAAGAACTTCATTAGTAAGAAAGTACAATTGTGTTATCCACGGTCGGCCCAGGCACAAGGCCTGGGCCATGGGCATCCCCAAGTTGCCCAATTTTTGGGGTACTCCAATTTTTTTTAGTATTTGGGTTGGGTAAGACTCTTTTTAAGAAATATCCAATCCAAGTTTCAGAAGTAAGGCACAAGACGCAGTCTCTTAAGTATTGGTACTGAGGTAGTAGGACTTTCTACTTATAAAAGACTAGTGCTAACTCGTGCCTACGGCACTATGCATCCATATTAGAAGGGGATGGCAGTTGTGTGTTTTAGGTAAAAACCATGGGTACTTAACCGTGAAGTGAGAGGATGCACTACAGCCTTTGGATCAAATGAATTTAAGTCGTTCTAACAACTTGTCCCCACACCCTTCTGTTATATAATAGAGATTCTTTGTCTTCATTGTTTCCTTCAACTAGCGATGTGAGGCTATAGGTAGGAGGTTTTGTTTTGCAACTTGTTTGTTCCACATCGACAGAGGAAAGACTCAATTGGCAAAGTGGATTTCATACTATAGATTTGGCTTTCTCTGACATTTTTTTTTCCTGTAAAAGCATTTAGGACACCATTTTTAAAACAGGCATTGGGCACCCAAATACCTTGGGCCAGCCGGCCCAACCCTGATGTTGTCGCCACAAGATAAAGAGCATCGGTGACAAGCGAAAACCAACAAAGGCCTAAGAAATAGAGTACATAGCATTGATCTTCAAAACAAAAGGACATAGAAACTATGTTATCACCAGTAGATATGAGGGCGTTGACGACAAGCGAAAGCTTACCAAAGACTTACGGAACATAGCATATATAGTGCGAGCATGTGTGTGCGGCAAGACCTAACAAATACAAATGATACATACAACAAGCCTAATAATCTCAAACTAATGCATCTAAAAAGAATAAACTGATATTCTTCATACACTTTTCCACATCCAAATGTCTTCTTTGCAATAGTTTCACTTGGATGTGTATCACTCACTTACACACCCATTTACACATTTTCATTCATAATAAAAGTGGAGCCCTCATACACTACTTATCCAATATGTGTGGACCCACCTCTATTGTGAGTGGAGGTGTGAAAATGGGTGTGGAATTAGAAATTTTGGTGTGTGAAATTGATGGTTGAATGTCTCTCGATGTGTGTGTGAATTATGTATCGGTAAAGTTTTAGAGAGAGAGGCTCTGACCTCTCTCTACCATTTTTGGAGTGCTCTTAGGGTTTCATCCCTCTCTTCTTAGGGTTTCATCCCTACCTTCTCCCTACCTAGTTAGGGTTTTTTTACCAGTTTCTCAGTCTCAATCTAGCTCTATTGTCTCCGCCCACTCTCGCCTCCGCCCTCGACCTCCGTTTCGGGGAGGTGGGGCCACCGCCCTCCATGGCCCACCTCCCCCCCACCCTGTCTTGCCGGCCACCCACCCTCATCCCCAGGCTGGCCTCCAGATCGGATCTTGTTCCCCTAACCTCTTCCGCCGCCTTCCTCGCTTCCCCGCCGCCAATCTCCCTCACCACTCCTTCCTCACCTCCTAACCCCCACCACCTCCCACCCTCTTCTCCGCCGTTCTTGACCCCCACTTCTCCCTTCACCATGGGTCTGTTTTTTCTGATCAAATCTGACCGTGTGTTGATGTTGGGTGGCTTGTGCCCCCTCCGGTGAATAATGAGTCCAGAGGCCGACGGCGGCGGCTATGGCACTTGGTTCCTCCACCGGGGAAGCAGCTTGGCAGCAAACTTGGTCTCACTCGGCAACTCGGTGGTGCGACTCAGTGGGGCAACTCAGCGGGCCGGATCAGTGGGTAGCTTAGTGTTCTGAGCTTCTAACCTAGCTGTGTTTTTTTTATCTTTTTTAGTTTGTTTCTGTTGTTTTGGGCTTTTGTTGAGCTGTGCAAAGCTTTATGCGATTTTGTTATGTTGTTCACGGCTGGGAAGTTTTGTTGTTCACGGCTGTGGTGCCGTTCGGATTTCATTTGCGCTTTCTCGGGTTTGAGTTGGGATCCGTTAGGATTTTCTACTACCTGGACCTAGATTGGTTCCTACTCTAGGCGTTTCGTCGGTCTTGCTTCTGCAAGGGGTGCCTGTGTCGAAGTCTTGGTAGTTTTGGTTCATTCATGTATCTTTAATGAAATCTGTATTGCTTTCGGACTTATTATGGAATGAAATTGACTTTTTCAAAAAAAAAAAAATTTATCGGTAAAAGGTAAAGGGACAAACAAGGTGGGCCCCATGGGGTATTTTGATAATGTAAAAAGCCATATTTAATTTGGGCACCTTGGGGTGTCAAAAACTTATCCCCCTCCAATTTTTTGTTCCTGTGAATGTGGTCAAGTGCCCCACTCACTTTGATTCTCACCTACTGCAATTTGATAGTTGTAATCAAATTTTAGTATTTTGACACCATAAAAATTTGAAATTGCTTCAACTTGTTTCAAATGCGTAGAAACTCTTATCGGTCTCTTCATTTTGTGAATTGATAATATTACAAATCAGGCTATCATGCATTATTTTCGAAGTATGTTAAGTTTTTTTAACCAATTGTATAACAAATTTATCATTGTATAGTTATTTTAAATGACCTTTTAATTTGATTATTTCGTTGGACAAGCAAATAGAAAAATTAACTTGTATATAAATTTAATTTTTGACCTCTCTAACTAAAATTTTAAATGCAAGTTAACTAAAATTAACTTGCATTTAAAATGAAGAATTCAAAATTACATACTTGCGTGACAACAACTGATCTTTCTACTTCCATGAGATAGCGGCTGCCACCATTGCTACGGAGTAGTAATTTTTATGAAACTAGATCCATCAATTCAACTATGCTTTACTTTAGCTACTTATAACCCCTAACCTCTCCCTCTATCAAACCAACCACTGGTCAAGATAAAATCCTCCGTACTCCTATTTTAGTGCATTTCCGGCCTTTGGATAGAATAGAGTATATTTATAAAAATTTTATGTAATCCAACGCTCAAAAGTCAAAATACATTAGTGATAGCTAGACACATGGACCCTGTTTGGTTTGTGTTTTGATGGAGATATTAAAGAGTAATGAGTGGAGAGCAATAGATAAAAAAAATTATTGAAACCCGTGCATAGTAGTTTTGAGTCCCCGAATGAACAAGCCACAGCGGATCCAGAAATTGAAGACAGGCAGGGCACTATGAATCATAAGTTATTAAAAAAAAAAAAAAACTCCCAACCAAGCACAAAACTATTTAAAGTCCAAGTTTTGGAGGCTTTAGAGATGAGTTTTTTTACTTATATATTGGAAGTCACAAATTCCACATGCAATCAACATAAATTTGAAGATATCAAAACCATAGGATGAAATTCCTGGCAATTAAATTAGGAATCAAAACTGTAAATCTCACAAAACACATAAAATCAATGGATTTAAAAAAAACAAATACAAACAATCAAACGATTGACTGTAGATCCATGATCGGGACAAAGAGTTGTTTTTGATAGAGAAAGTTAAGCACATTGAATTTTTTTTTTTTTTGGTCAAAACGATAACTGATGATATTATAACGACGAAATCCATACATCAAGGGGAAACTCCATCCCTACACAGGGGATCGAGAAGCCAAACGGGTGGAGGACTCAGTCCAAAAACTATACCCTATCCCAAATAAACCCTTACTAGCCAAAAGATGTGAAATGGAATTAGAGGACCTACGGCTATAAGAGAAAATACAAGAAGCAAAACATCTACTAAGAGTCTGCACATTGATTGAGGGATTATTTTCATTCTTTTCAAGAACTTCTAAATGTCAATGGGGGCACCAATTGCAATTTTTTAAGGATTAAATGGAATAATATCATATATTGATAGGGGTAAAATCAAAAAAATTGAAAAGTTCGGGAGGGTCACGTGACCCTTCTGGGTTCAATGTGGATCCACCCCCAAAACAAGCCCACAGATTTCAGTACAAAGGAATTTTTTTTTTTTTTTTGACGAACACAAACGTATCATATGTATAAGAAACAAAGTATAAAAGGACACTACTAGTTCAAAAATACAAAAAATAAGAGAGAAGAGCTGGGTAGAGAAGAGGGGTGGAGGTCGGAGACCGTGGAGGGATGAGTGGTTTGGGTGAGGTGGGGGTTGTAGGTGGTGGTTATGGAAGATTTCATTGGAGTGCAAAAGTGGAGGTGAGTTTGGGGAGAAATTTTGTGTGATTTTTTTAGCTTCCATTTTCCGAGTCAAAAATTTGGGACAATTTTTGAAATGATAGCGAATGGGCCCCTTTTTTCCTACTCTGCTAGCCAACTCATGCGCTGTGCAAGATCTGTGTTTAAAGTATGCGTGGATAGCATTATTGGTCCCACAAAATACTTGCCCTACGATTTCTGAGAAAATTCTTACAAATATTCGTTGGAGCTAATTTTTTACGGGAACCCGTCAAAAAATATTTTAAAAAAGATGAGCGATTTGGATCATTTTTTGGAATCCCAATATAGACCCCAGAAATATGTATGTATATGATATGTGCACAAAAGTATGTGTGGGAATCATTTCCGGGAGAGGAGAGAGGCGCCGACATAAATTAATGGTTGGTTTGTTATTAGTTACAAAACTAAGGACAAACTTGTAAAATCATCTATAATTGCTTTTGTGATGTCATTGTTCAGTACTTTAAATTGGAAAGAAGAATATATCTGTCCAAAGGGGCCCATTTATCAGGGGCCATACAGCCCGAATAGCATTTGTCATTTCTCTATGGTAGCAGTTGAGTAGTTTTTTTTTGGAAGGGAAATACTCATAAGCGGAGTAGTTGAGTGCAACATTACGTGGGAATGATATTGACATTCTAAAAATGGATGAAAGCACTCTAAAAAATAAATGAAAGTGACTTTAGAATTTCACTGATTTTAGAGTGTCTGCATCAATTTCAAAAGAATCAATACCATTTTCCAAAGAGTAATGTAGTAACATAATTGCTTTTTGTACGGAAAAAATGAAAACTCAACAAATATTTTTGCCTTCACCTAAAAAGTGGTCACGTCATTTAATTCCCTGTTTTTTTTCTGCAGCATCTCATCAATACTAGTAACGATATTCACTTGAGAGCATCACCTTCCAAACAGGAAAGAATGAACTCGTTCAAATTAGAACTCGGCGCCAGTCCTCCGATCACCATCAACCAAATGTTTTGGCAACCCGAGACTGGTTTTCATTCGGATTTCGCACGCAGTCGGAGCCCTAGGATGCCTACCATGTGCCATTTTTTGACAGCTTCAAGCCTTAGAGTCGGGCAAAAATTCACCAGGTTTGTACTCATATTGGCAAATGATTTGAGACTAATTGAGAACCATATTTAGCTTTTATTTTTCTAGCATGAATCTAATTGGTCATAATATCAAACGAATTATCAGTATTGGAAATCAGAAGTACAGAGGTTTTTCAAACTCAGGGAGATTCGTGACATCATGCACAAATTGTTTTGGTGATTTTACTGTGATTATCCTCCAAAGAGGTAATACGAAGTGTATTTACGATATTTAATCTGCCGCAATAAAAGAATTGCCGAGAAAAAGAGAGAGGGTTATATGGATTTTAAAGCTATGCATGTTTAGTAACAAACATCAGTACAATATAGTTGAGACATTTATGGACAAACTCTTTTCCACTAGATTTACTTTTTTCTTGGACTTTTCCAGTTCAAACCTTCTGTACTCATATTTTTCTGTACATTTTTTCTCTTGCATGTTTGGCCGTTGGATCAAGTTAAATTTTGTTTTCACTAAAAATTTCTACATGATGTAGTGAAAAAAAACACACCGGTACATGCATACTATAACGCCCCGATTTTTCACGGAATTTCGGAAGCATTAAACTGAAAATACACTGAAATTTATAAACTATTAGGCCCCTATTTGTCGATATACAAAATTTATATAAAAAAAATACAAAAAAGAATCAAATATTTTATTTAAACATCTTCAGAGCGACTTTAGTGTTGATATAGATCTCAAGTATTCTCGGTCTTCGCCTTTGATATTCCTCATGTGTCAAATAGCTCCACCATTGAACCCTGCACCCTCTGCAAATTGATTGCCAAAGCAAATGATTTACCAGGATACAAACGTATTCGTGAGTGATAATTCACCCAGTAGAATAATCCCAATCCTACCAACCCCTTACTCTACAATTAGTATTCAATAATAACAATAATATCACAATTGATAACACACGAGAGGTATAGAATTATAACACATCGTTGTGTTTGGTTGGGAGTTTAGTTTAGTTTAGTTTTGGTAGTGGGTGGAGAGAGAAATAGAGTAATGATTGAAAATAGGGATAATGATTGGAGAGAGATAGACAGAGATGAGAAAGTAATAATTGAAAAAATAGAATAATGATTGGGGAAAAAAGTAGGGTAATGATTGGTTTTCAAAACTAAAACTAAACGGAAATGGCAACCGAACAAAGCCGAATCGTCTTTTTCTTTACTATCCATCATCTTACATGAAATCTAAGGATCATCTCCACGAGATCCTTTCCTCCCACATCCACTAACTACAACCGTCTCATGGGTCCACCATTCCTCTTGCTAATACTGCACCAGGGTCTTAGGTGAGCGCACCTAAATTATGTACCGAGTATGTTCTCACTTAAGACCATAATAGGAGGATCGAGTCATCCCATGACGTATCGTACATTAGGGTCGGACATCCACTACCCTACGCTAACTATAACTGTCTCATGGGACCCATTCTCTTTCCCAAGAGAAACTTCCCATGACGTATCATACATTAACATCTCACTAACTACAATCATCTCATGGGACCCATTCTCTTTCTCGAAGAGAAATTTCCCATGACGTATCATACATTAGTGTCTCACTAACTACAATTGTCTCATGGGACCCATTCTCTTCCTCGAAGAAAAACTTCTCATGACGTATCATACATTAGCGTCACAACATATCTCATCTCTGGGCCCCGCATGTAACCCATTTCAACACAGGGCCCCATAGGTTACCCTTGCCATCACCATGGCTCAAATCACAATCCACACACTCACACTTCCAACACTTTACCACCCAGTGATCCTAAATCACAATCCACCAATTGCCATTTACTTAACATCCTCTACGTGAGTCACTACTTGTAACCACCCAGTGATCCTAAATCCATTCTAGCACGTCGAACATGATACAATCAATAACTGCTCAATTCATAGCATGATACATTTCAATGAGATAAAAGTACATATCAAATAATATTGTGCGAGTAAGTAAACACATAATATTATATGATTGAGCCGATGCCGTTAAGGTTCGTTGAACAAGTCAATTAATTATAGTTTTTATTAATTTCAAAGGTGTCATTAACAATTTCGTAGGCTTAACTTTAATAACGTACTGGGATAACTTCTTAAGAACTAAAGTACAATTATTGAATCATAAAGTTGATCCAGTACGGCAACTTACGGTATCAAAATCTGAAGGTGCAATTAATTAATTTACATTTGTAAAACTCTAATATTCAATTGATACTCTTTAAAAAAATATATAATCGATTATCGTATAAAAATACAACAGTCCTCCTGATGTTATATTAGTGTAAATCTTTCGTTTCTATTATTTCTTTTTATAAGTTTATACCTTTTTCTTTTCTTTTATTATTCATAAAACCTAACTCTTATTTTATCACTTTACATAATTATTAAAGTATATCCATTACTTTACCTACAACAAGTATAGCTATTAACATTTCCAACTACTGTAAACGTTAGTCTTAACAGAAAGCAAATAATTATGCAATATGTTTGACTCACAGTTCTATACAATACGAGTTAACCCACTAGTAGCATAAAACGAAATGAAGAAAATAATAATAATAATAATGATGATGATGATGAGCAAGGTCAGATTCGTACATAAGTGCAACATGAAGGGGCATAGTATAATATTAGTATAAATTTTAAAAAGTTCGAACGTCTATGAACAGTAACTCGTCGGAAAACAGAAGATTTTCAGATTTCATAGTTTCGACGCACGAGTACGATTTCCTTCATAAGAACTTATTAAAATCAATATACAGGGATTAAATATATTTAGGAGAGAATATGATAGAGATTAATCTACCTAAAATCCGGCCGAAAAAGCGAGTGCTAGTTTGCGGACGATTTCGGTAAAATGAAAAAGACAGCAAACTAGCACTCGCTTTTTCGGGTCTGACTCAAAATGATTGAAAGGTGGTTTGTGGATGCTTGGTAATGTAGTAATTGATTGGGAACCTGAATATGATGTATTACGGACTGGTGTTATGTAAAAAAAAAATTCGTCTCTCTCTCTCGCTCTATTCTAGACTCAACAATAGAATTGTGAGTGAAATAATATACTGTGGTTCAATTTTTGGATTTATGTGGGCATGTATAATGAGAGAGAATAAGGTAGTGAGAATGTGAGAGGATAACTGTGGAAGTGGTAGAATGGGGAAGGAAAGTGAAGGAGAGGAATATTGATAATGATAAGAGAGATAGGGGATAAGTGCCACATTTGGTGGATTTTATTCTAATGTATGTGGACTTGTGTATGTAAAGGGTGGAGATGTATGTGGACGCGTTTATGTATAGGATGCGAGAGAGAAAATGTAATACCCGTCCCGAATATTAGAGTATTTAATTTATCTTTTAATTGAATTATATGCTTTAGGGGTTTATTTGCATATGATAAAAGTTTGAGGGCCTTGTGTGGGATTTATGGGTGGAACATAAGTTAGACCATGGTTTCAATTGCATGGAATAATTTCCCTTAGGCTTTTACAAATATCTTGGGAGATATTTGTTTCCCATTCTCACCCTTTACTAACGTAGAGAGAGAGAGAGAGAGAGAGAGAGAGAGAGAGAGAGAGAGAGCTGTCT
>BPLS01024428.1:0-10284 GCA_019656275.1 Rhododendron kiyosumense | reverse complement strand
ACTCCATCACAGCCGTTCAGCCTCTAAATGGTTGATTTAATCTCAGCTGTTCAATTCAAGTCCGCATTTTGTCAAGGTAAGGTCGCCCTTATATGATGGGCACTGTATATATATATATACACACACACTTGTAAGGATACAAGATTGTGATTTACATGACCACCAATGTGGTATATTAATACAAACTAACAAATTATGATCATCAGACTAACAGATTAGGATCATTATCTAATACGCCCCCTCAAGCTGAAGGTATCCTAGAGGAAAGCTTCAGCTTGTCTCGCAAAAATATGAAGCGGATGGAGGTGAGAGACCTTTGGTCATAATATCAGCAATTTGGTCCTTAGAAGAGATGAAGCGAACACGAAGATCTTTGCGAGCAACCATGTCACGGACAAAGTGAAAATCGATCTCCACATGCTTGGTATGAGCATGAAAAACGCGGTTGGCAGTAAGATAGGTGGCACCAATATTGTCACACCAAAGAGATGGTGCAGTTGGAAGGGAAACACCAAACTCAAACAATAAGGATTGTAGCCAAGACAACTCGGCAGCCGCGTCGGCTAGAGGTTTGTATTCTGACTTAGTGGATGAACGGGCAAATGTTCGTTGTTTGCGGGCAGATCATGAGATAAGATTACGCCCAAGAAAAATTGTAAACCCACCAATGGACCTACGATCATCAATACAGCCCACCCAATCGGCATCAGAAAAGGCTTGGAGATGCATAGGAGAATTCCGAGAAAGGTCAAGCTAGACCATAATGAATAGTGTGCTTCAAATGGCGTAATATGCGCTTAACCGCACTCCAATGCTCTTTAAAGGGAGAGTGCATAAATTGACATGCCTTATTGACCGCAAAAGCAATATCTGGACAGGTGAGTGTCAAATATTGGAGAGCTCCCAGCCTCCCACCAATTGATGATAATGAGTAGGATTAGCTAAGGCTTGACCACCTGTTTACACCCATTTTTGGCCAAAAATCAGGAAATGGATTTATGGATTAAAAGGTAGCCTCGAGGGTCAAGGCCCTAACCTTGAAAGACCTTACGACCAGTTGCCCACGAATTAGGGCCGGTTATTAAGAAATGATGGGCCTTCCATATAGGCCCAAATCAGTCAAAGGCCCAAGGCTTGAATTAGTCCACTAGGCCTGAGTATTTCATCCAGGCCTAACCAAATTCCTAGAAGTAACAAGGCCTACGAAATAGGCCTAAATTGGTAAAGGCCTTGGTTTTCTCACCAGGCTTGGGCTCAAAAGGCTTACAATGGACAAAGGCCCATGATTTACCACAAGTCTAGGCCCAATTGATGAATAGGCCCACTGCTTTAAGAGCATCATTTAAAGCCTTTAATAAGCAAGAAAAAGGGCTTAAGCTGCTCACAAGCAGCTCAAAGGCCTAGAATATTCTTGCTAGACAGATCTGGATAAGCTGCTCACAAGCAGCTCAAAGTCTGAACTGGTGGGACCCTATTCTTCAGCATGAAGCAAGACCAAGGACACATGGCAGCCATGCATGGAGACGTCCCAAGCAGCTCACAAGCAGCTTAGGCTTGCACAAGCAGCTCAAAGGCCTAGAATGTTCCTGCTGGACAGGTTTGGGTAAGCTGCTTACAAACAGCTCAAGGTCTGAGTGGACCCTATCCTTCAGCATGAAGCAAGGCCAAGGACAGGTGGCGTACATGCAGCCCTTGGAGCTGCTGGCAAATGAGTCATGTAGACCTAAGCAAGCTGCTCACAAGCAGCTCACCCAGGTCTAGTTGATCCTTAGTTTCTGGATCCTTCTTCCGTGAGAGATCAACCTCAGAGGATTTAGAGGGCCCACAAATTATGCAAGGTCCAATAAAATGATAAGAAAGGCCTGGTGAAGTATTGGTCTGCAGCTGTGGTGGGCCCGGAATGGCCTGGATACTGCTGGAACTGAAATTTTCTTTGCCCTTTTCAAAGTTTTATACAAAGAAAAAGGATTTTTCAGGTCTTTGCCCTTTTATTGGAGTAAAAGGCACGTTTTGTTCAGGGAGCAGCCCCTCATTAGAGCATTTCGAAGCTGCTTAAGCCTAAGCCTTTACCAGGAGGACACTTGGCAGCCAGGCATGAAGGCCTGTGGAAGCAACTCAAGCAGCTGAAGGCCTGGAACATCTGCCTATAAATACTAAAGTTGAAGGCCTTGGCAAAGGTCCACGACCAATCAAGCCCCCGGCTTACCTAATTTATCTTTCAACCGTCTTTACTTTCCCGTTCAATCTAGCATGGACTAGATTTTATTTCCTTTCATTTCTTTGCACCCAAACTTTGTTAAACCGATTAATAAAGTTTGTTTTCGTTCCTTCATTACCTTTTAGTCGTTTCCTTTTCTTTTATCCATTTTCTAACAACGGTTAGGAAATATTTAAGTCCTTATCCCGACAAGGCGAACAACGAACCATCACAAGGCCTTACCCTTTGGGCCTAGCACCATCGTTTGAAAGAAGTCAGATTTTTGAGGCACGAAGGCCTTGAAATACAGTTTGGACTCCATTCCAGTCCTGGCACGCCCTCGCATTCCAAGCCAATTTGGTTTTAACACTTTTTGTGGAGAAACACCACCATGCTTGGAGAGTTTGGTGGCAACAGAAAAAGGTGTGAGAGCAGGCTTAGAATTGGCCATACCAGACTTAATGTAGCGTTTCTACGAGAGATGGAGACCATCCGAGGTGAAGAAGGCCTCATGCCTCAAAATTTGATGCATGATGGAGAGAAAGAGGTGAGGACTCATCGGGGAAAGGAAGTGTTACTTGAAGAAGCCTTTTTTTTTTGGAGGCTCTAATACCAAGATAAACCAATAATATTGGAATGTAATCTCTCACACCGAAACTGCATGTGAGAGAGCAGTTGTATTTATACTTGTAAGGATACAAGATTGTGATATACATGACCACCAATATTATATCAATACAAACTAAAAGATCATATATATAGGATCATCAAACTAACAGATTAGGATAACTATCTAAAACCACCCAACAAAGAGACCGCAAAGTCTGACATCATTCTACAAATGGTTTATTCACTGTCAAATCAGCTTATTGTGTGAAAAAAGGGAGTGCGCTCGATCAACCGGAATCCTACGAAGCGCAAACAAGTTCAGCCGCTGTCTTGCCCTTAATTTGGAAGAAACTCTGGGGTCTACCGGTCCATTCGAAAATTAAAATCTTTGCTTGGAAGTGTTTCAATGGAGCTCTAGCAACAAAGTAAGCATTGGTAACCTGACTTTTATGAGTACTTGGAAGCAAATAAGAAGGCGTCTCCTGTGCCTAAGATCTCCATTCGTGAGATTGCAACTTGGGAAAGGCCAGGGATAGGCATGATTAAGATTAATGATGTTGATGCCGCGGTGTCCAATGAAATGAACACAATTGGAACAGATGCAATAGCTCGTGACGAGTATGGTGCAGTGATTGGGATACGAGTGAATACTCAGAAGGGTCTTAATTCACCAAGGATTGCCGAGGCTCTAGCGGTTCGGGAAGCTAGGTATTAACTTGGGGATTGCTCTTAATTTTACACACGTGATTATTGAATCGAATGCTGAATCAATCATCAAGAGTTGTATTACTTCGAATAACCCGCCTTCTGATATCATATCGAGGTTTTGATTCATGATTGTTTATCTCTCAAGGAGTTTTTTTATTATATGTGAGTTTAGTTTGGTCAAACGAGATTGTAATGGGGCCGCACATATTTGTGCTAAAGCAGCTAAACAGGTCCTTGTGGTTTTTCCGACATGTGGACTTCCACCTTGCCCCCTTGAAGTTTGTCACTTTCTGATGTATATGCGTTTATGTCTGTCAGATTAATAAAATCTTCTCTATCACTTTTGTAAAAGAAAAAAAAAAAAAAGAGGGGAACAGAGAGAAAGACAGTGCACTATTGATCATAGAAGCGGATGCTTTGATTATCACACAACTTCTTGCCCAATACTCCTATAATATTGATGATCATCCCCTATAGTAATATGAGTATGAGTTATTCATGGAGTCGCGTGATCATACCCGTCTGTGTTAGTAATCAATGGTTGAGATTTACTTTTAATTTTTGACTGGTAATAGATATCTATTACCGCTAATAGATTGTTTTTAATCTGAATCGTCCAAAACACTTTTGGACGATTGAGATTGAGCTCCATAAATTTTATTTATGGAGGTTCCATACTTCCATTAATAAGATTTTCACTAGTAATATATTATTTTTGATTGCAGGCTCCTCATGGAGAGATTTGAAGCTTTGACCATGAACAATGTCTACTGAGCGAATCTAATCAACGTGCGGATGCTCTAACAAAGGATGCACCCATTTCCGTTGGAGACTTTCATATTTAGTGTTCGATTCCTAGTTGTATTGTTAGTTTGTTTTATGCAAAAAAATATTGTACGGGGTTGAATACCCCAGACTTGTATCTGTTTAAGTTTCTTTAGTGCACCTTCTATTACCAAAAAAAAAGAAAACAAAGAGAGTCACCAATTCCCGGTTAGCAAAGGTCTTCTTAACATGGCAATTTCAAAATCCTTAAAGTGATGTGACCAATGTTTTGGTACGAGACTGCGGTGACCCTGTAATTAATAGAACGGTCTTACTATTGTCAATCTAATGGACTTGACAATAAGCACACTAGAAAATAAGGAAAACATATATTTTTGTACTTTATACATCTTTTAATACGTATTCATTATTCACACATTTACTATTGTCGGCCCATTAGGATGATTTTAGAATTTTCTTTAATAGAAGTCCACTTGTATTGTTATATGTTTTTCGTAAAAAAACATGAAGAGAAATGTTAAGTATAAAGTCAAGCTTTGTTCTGAATTTTGTTTCTTCTTGTTAAAATTCTTCTACGGTCTTGAGATGAAAGCCATTGAGATATTTTTTTACAATCCAAAGTTTCCAAACCATTCATCTTTTAAATCATTTTTTCATCATTGTGCAAAAACTCAAATTGCTGAGATACTAATATGTGCCTAATCCAGTATTGTAAGCTAAAACATTTTTTTTTATTAGACCGGACCGCCCTGTAGGTGCCCATTTTTAAGTGGTGGATCAAACCACGCCGCGCAAAGTCGCAAAGGACGTGGTTTTCTTGACCCACCGAAATATTTCTCATTGTGTTGGCTGTATTTCTTCAGAACGGTTCAATAGACAACTATTTAGACACCTAAAAAAATACCCAAAATCTCAATCACATAGTTCCCGATCAAATTTTTATGATCCGAACCGTTCAATGTATGCAAAATATGATTTTAAAAGCGTCTGCGAGAAATTAGCGGAAAAAAAAGACCGGAAAGTGCTTGTTTTAAGTAGTTTTTAATTGAACCGTTCATTAAATATAAGCTAAAAACTGCTCAGATCAAGCCCTTTTTGGTCTTTTTTTTTGCTGATTTCTCGCAGGTAACCTTAAAATCACGTTCTGATTACATTGAACAGCTCGGATCATCAAAATTTGATCGGGAACTATGAGGTGTTTTTTTAGGTGTCTAAATAGTTGTTCATTGAACCGCCCCAATATTTCTTTTGGTTCAAGAAGTGACATACATTGATATAAGCCCAACAACACTTACATAACGAAATTTATTACAAATACATTGGATAAAGTCAAGCTAATCATCTAACTGATACAAAACGAGAAAAATACAAGGTGATTGAAGTCTTTCACCCCAACCCAAGCATCTAGCCTAACACATGATGAAAATTTATCATTTCCCTAGCAATCTCAAAACGAGATAAAATGCTTGCTAAGAAAAAAGACAACAAGCAGCTAGACGATCAGATAAACTCCAATCAAATATGAATACACCAATGAACTTCCAAAGCTACCTTAAGTTGCTCCAACAACATCATATAGGGATAGAGCATTGTTGACACAGATATCACTGTGAAGCAACATCGATCGTCTAAAGGAACCCAATTTGTTGATGAAATATTTGTCCAAAGACGAAACCAATTACTCTCACAAAAAGAAGAGACAAAATCCTGACAGATCTGATGACAAGTTATTGATCTAAAGAGACGAGAAAAACAAATTATCGAAAAGCCTAGAAATAGAAATAAAGATTGAGAACTAATATCATAGTCTTGTCCAGCAAAGTGTTCTATGTGATTTATTCTAAAAATGGCAGTATTTCTTAGAGCAGCGGCTTTTGTATGATTTTATTAATTTTCTTGAAAAAAAATGAGTGATTGCGTGCCAAGTGACCTATATCTCTGTAGTATATAGGATTTGAAATGATATATTCAGATATAAGGAGACTTCCTAAGCCTCCAACTATATACCATCTTTAATTTCTTAAAATTTATTTATTTTTAAAGTGTGTGTGTGAGCTAGGGGGGTGGTTAGGCCTTTCTTTTTTATTCAAGATAAATGAAAAATTGTACATTTTGATTTTGTTATTTACTTTATTTCTGTTTTTCATAACTTTAATTTCACTAATCACACTTTAAATTCTTAATTAATACATATACATATATAGAATGTAAACAATGCTAGTGTATATGTTACACACGTATGTTAGGATGTTTTAGAATAACAATGATGTGCTATTTTTAGGAAGTGCGGTATCTAATGATACGCTAACTATTGATTGTAATCACTATTTTTTTTTTTTCTTTATAAAAAAATCCTTCTTTCAAGAATTTTTAATCTTATCCATGACTTTAAAAAAAAAAAAAAAAACACCTAAAGAAAAACCAGCAAGTGCTAGTGACGGACGGACCAAGGAGCGAATATACCCGGACGACCGCCTAGCTCGAATTTCTGGTACTTTTTATTTCAATAACTTTACCAATGTATATGTGCGCCTACCCAATGATTTTTTTATTTTTTTTTTGAAATACCACATTTATGGGATGCTCTCTCTGTATCCACATGCACTCTGCACACACCAAGCCAGTGCAGAAATTTTCCATCTTGTCTCTCCTAGACTTTCTTCAAACATTAAACAAGAACAAAATTACAACCACGACAACAAAACAAAACTCAAGAAAAACCACTCAGCTCTGATGTCAGACCCATCACTCTCGCTCGCGAAGATGGGTGGAGGATCGCCACTAGATCTGGTCCCATCACAGTATCAATCTGCATCATTACGTACGCTTTCATTATCGCTGTTAGAGAGCTTAAAAACCGCCACCCTAGCTGACCGATTTCAAGAGCCAGCACCCAGATCTAGAATCTAGAATCCCAAATCTGGGTCTCTGTGGTGGTAAAATGATGGGGAGAATGTGAGACTTCCTTGACCATCTCGTAGCCATTTAGGTAGGAGAGAAGAAAAAGGAAAGGACGGAGAAAGCGGAGTGGCTTGGAAAAGAAAAGGAATTAATAAGGCAAGAAAACTTTCCCTCTCTAGGAACAGAGAAGCTCTTGAGAGTTACTCGCACTTTGATACTGCAATAGCCCAATGAGATGAGCTATTAGGTTTTTTTTTTTTTTTGGAACACGTTAGAAATGCATTGATAAGAGAGAATATTACAACCTATCATGTTCAATTAATACAATTGTTACAAAGACCTATTACACACAAGAAAACAGATAACACATTCAAATCAAATGAGGAATTCAAGTACAACGAAATAAATTGATCAGACGATCAGGTGTCCAAATTGTGCATGCTACTGAGCTATTGGTTTATAAGAATAAAAAAAAAGTGCCAGACCATGGCAATACCATAACTCAAACTGAAATGACTTGGTCTCATCTCTTAATTTGCTAAAATTGCATTAAATTACTTAATTATGACTATGACAATGCTAGCTACTATAAGATAGTAGTAATTTGACCGAGCAATCTATCACCCATATGTCAGGAACGAACATATATACATACATCCCCATCATTCCAATCTGTCGTAATTAAAATTAACAGTCATCCAATTACCGCTAATGCCGTTCCTACTCCAGCACGGTAATAGGACGTGTATTCACTTTGCCTACATAAAAAACACAAGTTAATTTCACTACAATATTGTTTGGAGTAAAAGGAGGAAACACTCTTTCTAAAAATCCACTACCCGGATTTTTTAGAAAGAGTGTTTCCTCCTTTTATTAGAGTATAGGTTTTTTCCTCTTCTCTTCGCCGTGTGTATTGAATGATGGAATGAATACCGCGTAGCATAGTGAATGTTGAAAGCTCCGCATAGCATTCTTATTCTTAATGAACAGGAGTAGTGATCAATTGTAGGAGTTCAAGGACGTGATGCCTGAGGAGCTCCCTAAGCATCTCCTGCCCAAGAGTGGTGTGGACCATGCGTCTAGTGTCGGGTGTTTCAGAAACCTTCTTAAAAAATAAGCAACTTATTTCACATTTTTAAACTCAAAAATAATGTAAATGAAAAATAACTTTTCAATTTTTTTTGCATCATATAAAAGATCTAGATGAGATCTTTCAAACAAGATCCATATTGCATATTTTTAGATTTCAATAAACCCATAATTTTTGAGTTTGAAATTGACTTCTTAAAAAATAGTAAGAGTTTTTTTTTGCGTTGCGGAATGGGCTCTTAATTAAATTAAGACATTTTGAGTTACATAGGTTAATTTAATCCTCATACATGCATACCGGTGTTTGCGATAGTTGTCGAACAGATTTTGTGCCTGTTGGGTATAAAAATTCTGCCAGGGGATTTGATGTTTTAGCATTTAAAAAGCACGCAAATTTTTGCTTTAGATTTTGTTTTAGATTATAGTGTATTGATTAGGAATTCACGTAGGAGCGGATACACTTGTTTATTATAACTGTAAAAATTTTGATTAATCTACGATAAAAGCAAATAGTACAAATTGCGAAAAGCTAAAAATCAACTTTCAAATTCCTTATAATGCAGAATCTAATAAATAAATAAAAACGCATCTCAAATCCAGCTTTTCTGAAACCTATTTTATGCCATTTTTTATCTTCTCTAATAGGGAAACATTTATATCTTAAATTTTGGTCTTAGATTTTTCTTTTAAAAAACACAGTTTGAGAAAGAAAGAAAAAAAAGAATTCCAAAATATGAAAAAAAAAAAATTGCTTTCCACAAATTGCTTCAGTGTAAGAACTCGGGAGGACAAGATAAGTTGAAGCTTTTTTTTTTTAATTTTTATTTTGTCAAACTTTAGAAGTACTTTCATTGATATGACTGTCATATATTGGGAATGGGTAGCCACCCCGAGGAGAAAGGAAAGCAACCACAAATGAGGTCTAAACTCACAAACAAATATTCAGGACCTCACACAAACAAGACGATGTAGAAAGCTCACAAGGAGTGAGAGAAAGTCTCATGCAGGGGTAGAAAACCAACAAAAAATAGCAAACAAAAACTAAAGTAAAACATACGAGTAAACAACAGATCCATACCCCTAAGTCCAGCCACCCCTTACTGTCGGCACCACCACTATCACAGGGCCGACCGAGACACAGCAAAGATCATAGAATAGAACCTCGATCACCACAAATGCCACACCTCACTGTACAACACCACCAACTGGCAACTGCTACCTCCGTCCTAAGAAACTAAGCCCTTATCAAGGCGTGAACCTATGTGAAGCCCAAAATGACAAGAACGGGACCGGCTTGATAATGTCAATGAAGCTGTAGGACAATCGGAAAGAAGCGCAAACGGTAAAAAAGATTGGACAAAGTAGCAAATAGGCAGAGTGCTTTGTGGATGTTGGATCTTGCCGAAATCATCGGGGGCGGGGGGTTGTGTGTGTGCCGACCTCCCCCAGGAAAATCTAAGTGTCAGAGAGAGGGAGGGGGTATATCGATAAGATAAGTTGAAGCTTGAAAGCCTTACGAGGGTGCAAATGAGGAGAGCTTTTTACAAGTCGAACACCAGTTAAACTCGAATAATTATGGTGGAAGGCAGATAAAATTAATTACAATTCTGCATAATTCTATTTTTAAGTAAGTGAAATTTATGTGATTAATAGTTGGTTTGTATAGGGTAGGTATAACTAACAACATTTCCAAGCCAAATCTATTTTCTCAATATTTCATAGAGGGTAACAAACAATTGAAGAGAGACGACTTGCTCCACCCATTATATTATTTTAAAGGAAATTATCATGAGTCCAAAATAAAAACGAACCATCACACGAAAAATCCAAATGTTAATAAGTAAAAGTCAATTAAGGAATATGATGATGTTAATCATATTTAGATAATCTCAATTCAAACTTTTTGAGATTAAGACTATCGAATAAAAAAAACGAATGTTAACATCTCTCTCTCTCTCTCTCTCTCTCTCTCTCTCTCTCTCTCTCTCTCTCGC
>BPLS01024425.1:0-10191 GCA_019656275.1 Rhododendron kiyosumense | reverse complement strand
AGGTTTCCTATACGAGGTAGGAATCCTAGGGCAACAGGGATGCTTGGTCAGCAAGCATCCGCGAATCTATAAATATAAGGTAAACCTGGAGGTAAAAGGTACGCAATATTTGGCTATCTCTTATTGCTTTCCTACTGATAATTAGGGTTTGATAACCAGTACGTGATACTAAATTTGCCATCGGAGGGCCTTTGCCACGAGAGGCAAAGGTGCGCTCACCCCTTGTCTGTCTTGCAGATTAGGGTTCCGACGAAGAACTAGGGTTCCGGTGTAGAGGCACGTGAAGCCGCTTCAGTTTAGTGTTGTTCAGCACGCTAATTGTTTTCATCCCCCTACAATTGGCGCCGTCTGTGGGAAACGAACCAGTTTCGTGAAAAAAGGTAACCGTGATGGAAGAAGATCCAACCACGCCGTTCAATCCAAAGAACCAGTTAAGCGGTGGAGGAGATAAATCTCCACCAGGTGCTCCGAAAAAGCCCACTGGAAGAGAGGACAGAGCAACTACTGGCTCCACGAGAAGGAGCAAGTCCTACCGAAGAGAGCCGTCGGTGGACCGTTCAAAAAGTGTCCATAACAGTGAGGATATCCTCGACCTAAAGAGGAAAGAAATTGAGGAGTACGCTCGTTTGATTAAGAGACGAGAGTACGAGATACGAGAGCTGCAGCGGGTACGAGATCACCCGGAGGACTCCGGACTTTCACGAAGGAATTCTGGAGAAGATAGGAAGGCTCTGTTAATCCATAAAGAGCCCCATTCACGAGGAAGAAGGAGCAGGAGCAATAGTCCTGCCACGAGACGGTGTGAAGCTTCCCCACGAAGAAGGAGAAGCAGAAGTAAAGACTGTGTACTAGAAAGGCGAAGGGCTTCTTCACGAAGAAGAAGGAGCAGAGAACGAAGTTCCTCATCTGAGGAAAAAATGAGGAAGCATCACCGTGGCAGGTACGAGAGACCTGATGCTGATTGGGCCAAAGCCGTGGCTCACAAGACAGTTGAAAAAGAGGAAGGGACACTGTCCGCACGAGAAGCGGCACGAAAAGCCCTGAGTAACATTGCAGCCTCACCGTTCGCAAGGAGGCTGCAGGAGGCTAGGTTGCCGAGCAGAGTGAAGCACGGAGCCTTCGTGCTTTACGAGACAAACACGGACCCTGTGACTCACATACAACATTACCAACAGGCCATGTTCATGCACGATGGTGATGATGCCATTCTGTGTAAAATGTTCCCGTCAAGTCTTGGCAAGGTGGCCCTGAGTTGGTTCCATAAACTAGCACCACGATCCATAAGAGGATGGAGGCAGTTGGCCGAAGAATTCACTGCTCGGTTCCTGACAAGCAGAAAGGCCCCAAAAACTTTTGAGAGTCTGTCCACCATGAAACAGGCGGAAAGCGAGCCGATCAGAGAATATGCAAAGAAGTACTGGGAAACTTTCAACGAGATTGAAAGTTGCAGTGAGGAATATGCCATAGCAACCTTCAAAACTGGTTTGCCTGTTCGGGGAGAACTGCGCCGCTCATTGAATAAACATCCGGTGGCTACGTTGGCCAAATTGATGGAGCGAATAGAGCAGCACGCCAGAATGGAGGATGACATACTCCGCGAGGACGGCAGGGTTGCTGCCGAAGAGCCCAAAACGCCGGCAAAGAAGGTGGACAAACCTGAGCCCAAAACGTACAAAGAGCGCAAAGAGTACGGGCAGGCTAAGAAGGATCCGTACAAGGAAAAGCAAGCCCCTGACCCCAAGTCCTTCTTTTCTATCACTACTGTTTGGAAGGAGCCAATTTACAGGATTCTTTATCGAATAAAGAATCAGCCGTACTTCAAGTGGCCTCTAAGTCTCGGCGGAGATAAAGATGCTAGACATGCTACGAATCAGCATTGTAGCTACCACAAGGGTTGGGGCCATATGACTGAGGATTGCGAGATGTACAAGAAACACCTTGATGATTTGGTCTCTCGGGGCTATCTCAAGGAGTACATCCAGGAAGACCCCAAGGAACAGGGGAAGGCCATGGAATTGGATTACGAGCAGAATCCAAAGGGAATAATCCATATGATACATGGGTTGGCAGCACCTTATACGAGAAATGAGGTTAGACTGTTGCAAAGGCAGTTTAAGCACGATCAGCACGTGATGCGATTGGGCAGTAAAAGAGGGCGAGAGAATGATGTGTGCAATGAAAGCATAGCCTTCACAGATGATGATTTGGGAGAGGTCCAGATACCTCATAATGATGCTCTGGTCATAACCCTACGAGTTGGGGAGTATGACATTGAAAGGATCCTAGTGGATTCAGGAAGTTGTACAGAGGTGATGTACTACGATGCGTTCAAGAAGCTTGGACTGGCCCAGACAGATTTGGAACAGTCCACAACACCATTGATTGGGTTTGGTGCAGGGGCAGTCTGGCCCCTTGGGAAGGTGACCCTGCCTGTTCGGGCAGGTTCAGTTGTTTTAAGGACGGATTTCCTGGTTGTGGATGTCCCCTCTTCTTATAACGCGATTATAGGAAGAACCTGGTTACACAAGATGAGGGCAGTCTCCTCGACTTACCACCAAATGGTGAAATTCCCAAAATCCAATGGGATCGAATCAATCAGGGGTAACCAGAAAGCGGCCCAACAATGTTTGATCTCCATCATTAAGAAGGCCCCAAAGGCCCATCATGTTCATACACTGGAAGTGCCAGATCAACCGACTATTGAGGATGTCGGAAGAAGCCCGGCTGATAAGGTGATCGAGGGTTTGGAGAAGATTCAGATCAACGAGGCTGATCCTGAAAGATATTTTTTGATTGGGGAATCACTACCTGCAGAGGAAAGGACCGAATCAATACAGTTTCTGAAGGAATATGTTGATGTGTTTGCATGGGTACCAGAAGAGATGCCTAGTGTAGATGCTGACATAAACCAGTTATTCAGAAGAAGCGTAGGGCTGCCGTGCAGCACGTGGATGCTGTTGTTGAAGAGGTTAATCGATTGCTTGAGGCAAAAGCAATACGCGAGGTTCACTACCCTGAGTGGCTATCCAACACCGTGGTCGTGAAGAAAAAGAATGGAAAGTGGCGTGTCTGTGTGGACTTCACAGACTTGAACAAGGCCTGCCCCAAAGATAGTTTTCCCCTCCCGAGGATAGACTAGTTGGTTGACGCAACAGCTGGCTACGAGCGAATGAGTTTTCTTGATGCGTATCGAGGATACCATCAAATTGCTATGTATGGGCCCGATCAGGAGAAGACGTCTTTCATCACCCCACGGGGTTTGTACTGCTATAGTGTCATGCCGTTTGGGCTAAGAAATGCAGGGGCGACGTACCAGAGGCTTGCAACTCTCATGTTTAAGGAACTGCTCGGGAAAACTATGGAGGTTTACATAGACGATATGGTGGTAAAAAGCCGAGACAAGCGAGGGCATATCACAGACTTGAGAGAAGTCTTTGAGATCTTGAGAAAATACAAATTGAAACTCAACGCCTCGAAATGTGCGTTTGGGGTTGGTTCTGGAAAATTCCTAGGGCACTTGGTGACTATGAGGGAAATTGAGGCTAACCCAGATCAGATCGCGGCCTTGCAGAGGTTGCAAAGTCCCAAAACCACGAAGGAGGTTCAAAGACTAACCGGGATGGCTGCAGCCCTCAATAGATTCATCAGCAGATCAAGCGACAAGTGTAGGCCCTTCTTTCAGTTGTTGAAAAAAAGGGAAGGGTTTGAATGGGGAGCAGAATGTGAGCAAGCTTTCCAGGACCTGAAGAAGTATCTGGCTGAGCCACCACTTCTGTCGACCCCACAGCCAGATGAGTCCTTGATTTTATACCTAGCTGTTTCTGAGCATGCTGTGAGTGCAGTCCTGTTAAGGGATTTGGGAGTTGAGCAAATCCCAGTATACTATGTTAGCAAGACATTGCTCGATGCAGAAACGAGATATCTGCCCCTGGAAAAACTTGTCCTGGCACTTAGGACAGCAACGAGAAAGCTGCCGCACTATTTCCAGAGCCATAGGGTTGTGGTGTACACTGAATTTCCACTAAAGTCACTGCTACGAAAGGCAGATTTTTCTGGAAGAATCTCGACGTGGTCCGTCGAGTTGAGTCAGTATGATATTGATTATCAACCACGAACAGCAATCAAAGGCCAAGTGTTGGCTGATTTTGTGGCGGAGTTTTCTCCCACAGTAGCTCCCCTGCCTCCTACGAAAAAAGGACAGGAGAGTAGAACACTGTCCACGAGGGACAAGGTCTCAGCCGAACAGGATGGCACGGAATGGAATTTATTCGTTGACGGATCAGCTTGTAATACTGGTTCAGGAATTGGTGTTGTTCTTTTTCCTCCTGGAGGAATTATGATCGAACTGTCTGTTCGGCTGGGATTCAGCGCGTCGAACAACGTGGCGGAGTACGAGGCACTCCTAGCTAGATTAAGAAGCGCGAAGACCCTAAAGGCAAAAAGAGTTAGGGTGCATTGTGACTCGCAGCTTGTGGTGAATCAGCTATCCGGCGAGTATCAGGCCCGGAATGAGAAAATGGCGGCATACGTGGAAGCCGCCAAAGATTTACTTGATACCTTCGAGAGGGTCCACATTGAACAAATAAGTTCCGGACAGAATGCACATGCCGATTCATTGGCATGGTTGGCTGCAGCGGTCCCAACTGAACTCAAGCGAAGAGTTGCAGTTGAGTATCTGAATGAGCCGAGCATTGGGAGAAGTGTGGAGTTAGTGTTGGAAGTGAACCAAGGTCCAAGTTGGATGGACCCCATCGTGGAGTTTTTACGAGACGAAATACTCCCCGCTGATAAGAAGGAGGCGCATAAGGTCAAAACCAAGTCTGCAAGGTTTTGGCTGTCCCCAGAAGGGAAGCTTTACAGAAAGTCCTTCACAGGCCCATATTTGCTGTGCGTACACCCCGAGATGGTTCAGAAGTTTCTTCACGAAATACATGAAGGAACATGTGGGAGTCATGCTGGGGGAAGATCTATTGCCCACCGAGCAATTACCCAAGGCTACTGGTGGCCACACATGCAGGAGGATGCAAAAATGTATGTTAAAATTTGTGAGAAATGTCAGAAATTCTCACCAATGATTCGAACCCCAGCGGAGGATTTGGTGCCTTTGACAAGCCCTTGGCCGTTTGCTCAATGGGGAATGGACATCGTGGGTCCATTGCACAAAGCAACTGGGAATCGAAAATTCCTTTTAGTTGCAACGGATTACTTCACCAAATGGATTGAGGCTGAACCACTGGCCAAAATCACTGAACCCATGGTCGAGAGGTTCGTGTGGAAAAGTATTATTACCCGATTTGGGGTTCCCTATTCCTTGATCACAGATAACGGGTCCCAATTTCAAAAGAAATTCAAGGCGTTTTGTGCCCAATATGGAATTAGAAATTACTATTCCACTCCAGCCTACCCTCAAAGTAATGGGCAGGCAGAAGCATCTAACAAAACCATTCTTGATGGGATCAAGAAGAGGTTGGATAAAGCCAAGGGGAAATGGCCTGATGAACTGCCCCTTGTTTTGTGGGCTCATAGGACAACACCGAGGAGGTCTACGGGAGAGACCCCCTATTCGTTGGCATACGGTACAGAGGCAGTTATACCTCTAGAAGTTGGACTTCCAACCAACAGGACTGTGTTGGTTGAAAGTGGGGGCAATGACAAAGCCCTTGAAATTGAGCTTGACCTCGCCGAGGAGAGGAGAGAAAGGGCCTTAGTCCATTTGGCCTCGTATCAGGAACAGCTGATGAAGAGCTACAATAAGCATGTTCACCCACGAGAATTTGGTGTTGGGGACCTTGTACTACGAAAGGCGCTCGGCAACACCAAGGTAGCCAACGAAGGCAAGCTAGGAGCCAATTGGGAAGGCCCGTATCGGGTGACAGAGATTGTGGGCATTGGGGCCTACAGATTGGCTGATCTGGACGGCGTCCCAATTCCGAGGCCATGGAATGTTCATAATTTGAGAAAATTCTTTGTTTAGAAGAATTTAGTTTTATTGCACTACGTGATTGTGTGGGAATTACGAATAAAATTCTCTTATGTTTCTTACTATGTTTTAGTTGTAAGGGGTATGAATAACGCCCCCTTAAGTTCAGTCTATGAATAAAGACACCCTTTCCTCACAGTACATATTTAGCTTCTTGAGATATTTGGTTTTTTTGATATGAAATATGAATACTGATTTTTCTTTTCATTATTCATATTGGGGAGCATGGGATTGGCACGAACGCCATATATGGATATACCTATGCTTGATAGCTTAAGAATCGCGCACGAATAAACACTAAAGTATGAGAAACTTTTAAACAAATGTACTCCAAGTATGAAAACACTTGGGATGCATAGAAAACACATGCAGCTGTTCGGGTACAATCATTCGAGTAAATGATTGTGCTAAAGAATATATGATGCTATAAGTCCAAGAAACTTACGATTAACCTTTTTATTAAAAGAATTTTAAGAAACATCTGGTATGAGATACCTATAAGTGCGAAATACTTATGAAATGCCTAAGTACGAATATACTTAAGTCTAAGGCTTGCATACTAATCAAGTACGAAATACTTGATTCTGTGAGGCATAACGAGACATGCCAAATACTTAGTGAAATCTAAGTATGAGAAACTTACCCCAAGTATGAAAAAACTTGGGATGTATATAGAACACACGTGGCTGTTCGGGTTCTGATACAAACATTTGAGGCTTGCATACGTGAACATGCAAGAAATCAAGAACGAAAGGCTTTCTTCTGTCATGACAAGATATGTCATAACAGAAGACAAGTAAATTTAAGTTCGAACATACTTAAGAAATGATTAAAAGCACGAGGTGTCTCAAAGTAGAAGCGGCTACGAAAGGCCGAGCAATTAAAACAACCCAAAGTTATGCCACGAAGGGCCGAATATTTGTATCAAACAAAACAAAGAGAAAGAGACATCTAAGTCTGGTGCCTCGCAGGGCCAAAGAGACTACGGTCACACAGGACCTGCATGTAACTGTTCTAATCCAGGTTTTGGACCTCGGGAAGCACATCTGCCACGACCTCCACAGTGGCATTGCCTCCTTCCTCAACAGCAGGTTCATTGACAGCCTCCTGGGCTGATGACTGTTCGGCCCCTAGCCCCTGCTGTTCCACCTGGGCTTCTTCATTAGCTTCAGCAAATTCATCAATTTGCTGGTCTACGTCATCAGCTGTGGCATCATCCTGCTCCTCAGCAGCTGCTGCACGGCTACTTGGGAGATCGTTCTCGATCCATAGGGGAGAATCTTCTGCAACGCCGACCTTGGCCAAACAGGCCTCCCAGCTGGAAGCCCAAATTTGATCCTGGATGGCTGGCATCTGCTCCACGTAGCTAGCGGTTGTGGCATCAAAGCCCTTCTCATATCCAGCCTCGAATCCAGCATCAAAGGCAGCCTTCTTGGTGTTATCAATTTCAGCCAAAGCCTGCTTGAGGTTGTCCTCAGCAGTGTCGAGGTTGCTCTTGGCCTCGGCATAGTCAGACTTGGCGTTGTCTCTCTCCCTCTCGAGCCTCGAGATTGTTCGGAGCAACCTTGTGTTGTCCGTTAGCAGCTTGACTCTCTCGGTCTCGGCTTCAGTGAACTTCTGACCCAGTGTCATCATCTTTTGAATAAACTGTACAAACATCAAACAAAGGTTTAAAGCAAGTCCTAACCAAGGGGCATTGTTATCAAAGAGATTGAGTTTACCTTAATCCCGCTAACAAGACCAGTGGAAACGAGCCTGTCTGCTGGGGAGGCAGCTTCCTTCTGCATATCCACAGGCAAGGATAGAGCCTGTGCCAAAGCCAGTGCAGTCTCCGAGGAGCTGGCACTGTCCCCGACGTGAACGGGGCGATCACCCTTGATAAGTGTGGGGGCCCATGTGGGGGGAAGTACCTGGAGAGGGGGTGATCGTGGTTCGCTGATTCCGGTGTCAGCTGGCACCTCAGATGAAGATGGGTCCTCGGCCCTTGGTCGTTTGTCCCTGTGGGCATCATCAGCACCAAGGGAACTGTCACGTTCGAGTGCTGATGAGGATGACCTTGTGGACCCCCCTCTTGTGCGACGAGATCGTGGGGGAGGAGCTCCAGTGGACGCCACCCTGGAGGCAGCACCACGTCCCCTTGACGGGACAGTAAGGAGGGAGCTGAGGTCGAGTGGTTGACGAGCCATTGTACCTGACTCTGGGGAAGATCGAGAGTAGCCCGAAGAAGATGATTGGCTCGTGACGCCAACGGGGATGAGCTGCTCGGTCTGATGATCAGCTACAACTTGCCTTCTCCTTGATCTCCGGAGCACTACACGAGTTGCGGGAATGCCTACAGGGATGGTCACTTCACCTGGCTGTCCGGCAAGTGTGACCTCGGCCTGCAACCTTGAACTCTGAGGTTGGGGAGCTATTGAGGTTGAGGCGCCGCTGGTGCTCGGGTTAGCTAACCTCCTGTCTATGAATCCTTTGTAAGCAGGGTCGTAGCCTAGTAGCACGCTGGCGTCACGGCCCCTACCAGCTGTTCGGGTGCCAGGCTCCCCTGTGTAATTAAGAACTCTGTTAATATCCTCTGTTCGGATGTGACTCGGAACGCGTCTGGGTCTCCGTTTGCGTTGTCAGCTGCAACATTGAAACCCAAAACGAAGGTTAAAAGCTCGAAAAAGCTACGAGAAAGCAGTAAACGAAGAATTACAAGACGAAATCGAGAGCATATGTGGGTAACCCCATATGTGAGGGCAGTGCAAACCCACCACCTGTTCGTCTTCCCCTATTGGCTCGAACGCTCCAGTTACGTAGAGGAAGTCGATCTCGTGGTCACGAGCAGAATCAGGCTGGTTTAGCACGAAACGCTTTTCTGCCCTCCTAACTTTGAAATAAAAAGTGTTGTACTCGGGGTTTAATACTATACTGTACCACCATTGGATATCCCAGATTCCTAATTGGGTCCCCAGAATCCTATTTAGGGCTATGACCCCCATTATTAGCCTAAAAACATTTGTTGAAACTTGCATGGGGGTGAGGCGGTACCAATTCAAAACCTGACGAAGTAATGGATGAAGGGGAAAACGAACTCCACCCTCAACGATCGCTACGATGGGAATGCACATCCTGTCCCATGAGCCGCCATCCCTATCCGCCCCCAGAGGGGCGAGTTCGAGTCCCACATTGTCAGGGATGGCGTACTCTGCCCTAAAAGCCGCCATGGCTGTAGGATTCTCACAGAGTGCCCTAAACTTACCGGGTTTGGGAGTATTATCATCAGCCATGGGTGCTTTGAAAGCTTTACGAGTCTAAGTAAATAAAACCCTAACTGCAGGAAGAATCGAGGACGAGAAGCCTCAGCAATAAAGTGAAGGAGAGTAAGAACGAGAATCTTACGGGATGTTTGCAGTGGTGGCCTTAAGAGCAATCGAGTGGCAGACGGTGGCAATGGCGGAAAGAGAGGGAAATAGGTTTTCGCCTGGTGAGAGAGAGAGAACTAAAAGTTGGATTTCTTTTTTTGAACAAAAGAAAGCCCTCCTCTGGGGTCTAGGCGTAAGAGACGGAGATGAAACGCCGCCCCTTACGCCGTTACAAGAAATGTAACGGAAAGCGGAGATTACACTAAAGACGTTTGAGAAACGTCATTTCAAAATTAAATGCAAGGCGTACGAGATACGCCACGTGGAGTTATTACCCCGAGATGGTATAATGACAAAGCCGCCAAGAATATCGAAAGGTATTAAACGTGATGACTGCCCGGGGCTGTACAAATATGGTCCAGAACTGTTGTTTCCGAAAAGCCCCACCCATTGCCCCCGAACAGGGGCAAACGGATGAGGCTGGGGAGCAATTGTAGGGAGGTGTTCCCGAACAGGTAAGATTAGTCGCCGAACACGTGATGTATTAAGGACACGTGGCAGGCACGATAAGTTTATTGCCGGGCAGTACGATGAGCGGTGATATGAACCAGTGACATGTGAAGCCATTGATCCAGACAGTCTGTTCGGCTGCTAAGGTCAAAAGACATGTGAAGTCATTTGACCAGATACAACAACGTGGACCAATTGCATGTGAAGTCATTGGTCCAGGAGGACTGTTCGGCAAAGAGGAAGCCGAACAGTGGAAAACGTTGCCGTAAGTCGTGACGTGGCAAGAATGTTCCAGAATGGTAATATTCCATAAAAGGATAAGATCCCGAGTATATAGGATCGAGGCAAGAGACCCAA
>BPLS01024413.1:0-11370 GCA_019656275.1 Rhododendron kiyosumense | reverse complement strand
ATAAAAGCAAATTTTGATGCAATAGAGTGGGAAAATATGTAAAAAAACAGTAAGCAACCTTGGCAGCACATTTCTTAACGATGCCAAAAGCACGAACAATTGGCTCAGGCATTCGTTCCCGGTCACCACTGTAGGGGTTCGGATTATTGGGACCTAGACAGCACTCCTGGTTAGGCTCCTTCTTGTTCCACCAGAGGACCTGCAACAAGTCACTAGGGCGATGACTGCCCAGTGACCCTCCGACGATCAAGTTAGATGTAGGGAGAGTGAATTAGGTCTAGGGTTTGGGTTGGAGAATATGGCGTACCTTCCTCGATGAGTATCCCTTTGTATTTATAGACCTAGGTTTCCTTGGCCTCCAAGCCAACGCGTAGAGATCACGCTCTGGTAACCGCTTCGGGCGACGTCATTCATGACGTAGGGAATAAAACGGTTACGGAGCACATGACATGATCCAAATGATTGCTGTTGCCACGAATCTGACAAGGGCCCCATCAATCACAACTGCCTCGATCCGATATCTCGAACGTCCCTGTAACCGAAGCATCCTCCCCGAGGCAGCACCGATCTTCGGACTTAGGGTCGTTACACTCTTCGGACATTCAGCCGCGGAAGAGAACATATTGGCTCATGCGCGGCACTCGGTCACCGACATGTTAACCGAGGCCACTACAATAGCCCCTCAAGCCCCTGGAGTTTCATATTTCTACTCCGGGGTCTTGATTCCCGCGCGGACCGTCATATCCGCAATCTTCCTAAAGGCGACTCACCGAAGAGTGAAGTTTCCTCGGTAACCCACGCTTCAGTCATTTGTCAGAAAAAAGTCCACGTGTCGAGTTAGGCGAAACGACGGAATCGAAAAAGCTGCATCGGCACGTGCTACATCAGCTGATTGGTACGAAACGTCGCCTCGGTGCCAGGTGTCACAAAATCAATGGTTCGGCCATACGGCGCTCTGACTTCGGCTCTGAATCTTTAATCCTGACCACCCGAAGTTGACACGTGTCAAAGATCGAACGGCTCGGTGCACGACGCTTCGTTTCCCGCGCTTCGGATCGTCCCTTTTCATATAAATAGGAGAGAGAGAGGGGGAACGGCAGTTAAAATCTTCCGCCCTGAAGTTCTACGCCGCAGCCGCCCATTTCCGCCTGTGGATCATCATTTCAGACGCTTTGGACGTGATACAACGCTTGCATTTGTGGTACGTTTGTTTCCTTGCTTTGATCTTTGTTTCTAGATCATTTTCTTCGAGCTTTTTGTCCCTTTTGGGTACGTTTCGCGATCGGGCCACCATGCGCCGCATCTGGCTTGCGGCGGCGCTGGGGATTTCCCAGCGTCGCTATGATTTCGACCGAGTTCTATACTCTTCCCGAGGTCTATATTCTTCCCGAGGGCTAAACTCAACCCACGACCCTAGGATTAGGATAGGCCCCCGGAAGCATTCTCGCCGAAGAGGAATGTGAGAACTTGACCGAGACCAATAGGTTCCGAGGAGTAACGACCATTCTGTCCCGAGCGTTGAGTCCTGCTGCCTTTCCCTGAGCATATAGCTAACGGGTTTTTGCACATCTTTCTTTGGTAGGTAGGGGCGAATGGTCGTTGAGCTCTCCTCGAGCAGTTCCAGTAGCTCGGTCCCCACTGCTGACGTTGAAGAGATATTCGCCGAAGTCCGGGCCAACGCTTTCTACCGAATTCCCATCGACTCGATCGAGCCTTTCGACCCCCGGACAGCCCCGCAACAGAGAACAGCCTTTGACCCCACGATGACAGACGCACCGAGCACTTCAAGCCAGGGGCCAGGACCGTTTGCCGATGCCCCAGAGGAAGTTCGAGGGCGAAGAAGGCCAATGAGGCCATGCCCGTACCGGAACCAGTATTTCAATGGTTCGGCGGCCGCCTACGCGGAGTTCAAGCGGGTCTACAGCATACCTCCCGACGTTGAGGTTCGGCTGCTGCCAAGCAATGATCCCAAGGATCTGCCCCACCGAGAGGGAGCATTGATTTTCCCCCTCATGGCTATAACCGAGGGGGGAATCAGATTTCCTCTTCACCAATTCGTTCGCAGGGTCCTCCGAACCCTAGACCTTACTTCCTCCCAGCTCACGGTGAACTCGTATAGGATAATTACGAGTATCATAGAGTTGAGGAGGCAGTACAACTTGACCTTCGGGTTAGAGGAGCTCTTCGGAGTCTACCTCCTCGGGGTAAACCGAGAACACCAACGATACTATCTGTCCTGCCGAACCGGCTACGACGCCTTCCTGGTTGATCACCTGCCCGACTCCGAGGAGTGGGCCGCTCTCTATGTCTCGGTGACCGGGAACTTCATGTTCGGTCCCGGGGAGAGAGTGGACACAACCACCACCGTTCCGTTTGAGAACGGAGCCCCAGGTCGGTAAATTCTTCCCATTGATATATCATATCTTTTTCAATACGAAGTTGTATTTCGCCTGTTGTCTTGACTTGTCTTCCTTTGTTGTTTTGATCTTGCAGCCGAAGGTGTCGTTGCTGGGCTTCGGGAAAGGGCAGTTCGGTCGCGAATCACTGCTGCCTTCGCGATTCCGCTCGAGAGCCGGTACGCCCCGGACTTGCTCGGTTACGTGGCATCTTACACCAGCTTTCTGAAGAAGAAGCCGAGGCAACAAGGTGTACCGAGGGCTGGTAGGGGACGTGGAAGAGGCAGGGGAAGAGGAGAAGGACGGGGGGGACGATCGGCCAGAACCGAAGAGACTGAGGGCAGCAGCTCCGGGCCCCGAGGCGTAATTCGAGAAGAGCTCGACCGGGATACACCGGAAAGAACCGGGCTCAGTGACGAAATGAGCGGACGCGGAAGGGAGGTTCTGAACCTTCGGCGCCGGAGGCCAGCGGGCCGAGGTGCTGGTCCGGCAGTCACTCCAGGGGCTGGGACGTCGGGTGCCACTCCTGCGTCCCCGGAGGAGCGCCCGGATAAGAGAGCTCGGCAGGAGCAGGCCGAGGAGCCCCAGGCAAGGGACAAGGATCCCATTGTCATTGAGGAGGAAGATGAGGAGGAGAGGACCGAAGGCGCGGGCACCGACTCTGAAGCTCGGACTGCAGCCCGGGAGATGGTGTGGGCCCCGGAAGTTCGCCACTATTCTGGGCGTCCGATCACCCATGCTGACAGTGCCGCCAGCAATATCGGCACGGCGTTCGGTTTGCTGCGTTCCTACATTCTCCCCCGGGATGGCAAAGCTATCAGCGGCAGGACCAAGGATATAACCGGGGAGATCGCACAGGCGCTATTGGCAGTAAGTTACCTTTCATATCCTTTTGTAGCATATTGGACAGTATTCTGTGCTTATCTTACTCTTCCTTCTGTTGACAGGCCGGAGCTCGGGCTTTGGCATTGAGTGATCGAAGCCGAGCTCGGGAGCTCGAGATGGAGGAGCTGAGGCGGGCACTTGCTGAAAAAGAAGAAGATCTGAAAGCGGCTCGGTCATCTTGTGAACTATTTCAAGCCGACTTTCAGAAGAGCGAGACAGAGCGAGTGCTTGCCGAACGCCGAGCTGCTAAAGCAGAGGAGGACGCCGAGACTCTGCGGGTGACCCGAGCCCGGGAGGTCGAAGCGGCCAGAGATAAGGGCTACGGCGAAGGCTGGGACGCGGCTGGGGTTGAGTATAAGAGGCAGGTTCGAGAGATCGAAGGCGAGCTCCACAGGGACCGCTTTATGGACGGGCTGCGCTTCGGCCATGAAGCTCTCCTGAGCAAATTCGATCTTCCTGAAGATTCTGAGCTCCGAGCCTTGCCCCAGCCGCCGCCCGAGGAGCTTGTTCTTCCCGAAGAGGAGGAGGAGGCCCAAATCCTTGGGACGCAGCCTGATCCCGACACCGCAGCTCCAACCGAGGGAGCATAGGATAGTCGAGGACTTTTCTTCTCTCTCTCTTCTTTTTACTTTGCTTGGACAACTCCAGCTTGTTGGAGCTTAACTGTTTTAAAGTTGTAATAGTTAAGGAGGACTGGCACCGAACAGTTGGTAGAGCCAGGGCCTTCGCTAAGGTTTTAGCTTTGAATGGAGTTAACTGTTTATTTTCGTTGTGAATGAATGTCTCTTTCTTGTGCATCGCTGTGTTTGCTTTTGTTATTGTTATGGTTATGCTCTATCGATGCCCCTGCGTCGGTTATGCTTCCGAAGCGAACTGAAACCGAAGAGTTGTCGGGAGCATGATCCGAAGCAAATTTGTGCACAAGCGATGGCCGTTGAAAACCGAAGTTGTAAGTCCTGCCAACGTGAGAGGTCGTTGTGAGGTAAGAAAGCGCGAGATGAAAGTGCCACTGGGGAACTTGAGGTGCGTCGCGAAGGGGTAAGGCCGTGGCCATAGGTTCGGGACGCAGCAAGCCCCAGCGGTGAGAGACGTCGGTGAGTCGGTATAGGGGGTTCGGCGGAAAAGCCGAGTGTCCTTGATGCGACTAACCAGAAGTGTAAACGACCGAAGAGGCCGGGGCGACTTGGTGAGATTTTTGTCCAAGGGTGGCACCTTTTGGAGGACAAAATCTCAGAAGTCTGTATAAAACGGTCTACTGAAGGAGAACCGAGTGGAAGTAATTGAGTCAGCATAAACGGATAACACAAGTAAGACATAAGCAAGGATGGATTTTCATTCAATACTTGGTGGAAAATTGCCATTACATAGTTGTACTGCTTCTAACTTTTCAAGGAAAAGAAATACAAAGGAACAAACGAACGGGCCGAGGTAACGGAGCGCTTAGCCATAAAACTTCTTGAGGTTGTTGGCGTTCCATGACTTAGCGATGGGCGAGCCATCCAATTTTTCCAGCTTGTAGTTCCCTGAACCGAGATGCTTAAGGACTCGGTAGGGGCCCTCCCAGTTGGGCATTAGTTTCCTCTTCTTGGACTTTTCCACCACCTTTTTCCAAACGAGATCATCTGGCTTGAAGGACCGAAGTCGGACGCTTCGGTTATAGCCCTTGGCAACCTCCTGTTGGTATGATGCCAGCTTGATCCGGGCATTGTCACGCCCCTCTTCGGCTAGGTCAAGATCGGCAGCGATGTTGGCATTGTTGACGGATTCGTCAAAGTTTTCAGTGCGGATGGTAGGGAGCCCGACTTGGATGGGGATGACAGCCTCCATTCCGAATGCCAAGGAGAAAGGAGTGCGACCAGTGGATCGCCGAGGTGTGGTGCGGTAGCCCCAGAGTACCCTGGGCAGCTCCTCGGCCCATTTGCCCCGCCGAGACTCAAGTCGGCGCTTGATGCCGGATGAAATCGCTTTGTTAGCAGCTTCGGCCTGCCCGTTGCCCTGGGGGTAGGCTGGGGTAGATGTATCCCATTTGATGCCGTATTCATCAAGCAAGGCTCGGTACTTCTGTCCTGTGAATTGCTTCCCATTATCTGTGATGATGGCGAACGGTACACCGAAGCGAGAGATGATGTTCCGCCAAACGAAACGGATGACGTCGGTTTCCTCGATAGTAACCAGGGCCTCGGCCTCGACCCACTTGGAGAAATAGTCGGTTGCTGTTAAGAGGAATTTGAATCCTCCTGGAGCAACCGGGAGCTTGCCTATGATATCCATGCCCCATTGGGAGAAGGGCCAAGGACTAGTGAGAGGGCTAAGATCCCGTGCCGGTTGGTGGATGATGGGAGCAAACATCTGGCAGTTCTTGCAACGCTTGACGAATTCTTCAGAATCCTTTTTCATAGATGGCCACCAGTACCCCTGGGATATGGCCCGGTGGGCGAGGGACCGTCCACCGGAGTGGCAGCCACTGTCGCCGGCGTGAAGCTCTTCTATGATGCCCGGGACCTGATGTGGGTGGGCGACCAATAAGTATGGCCCGGTAAATGATCTGCGGTAAAGCTTGCCATTGGGATTAAGCCAGAAGAGAGCGGCCTTGTTTCGAAGTCGGTGGGCATCTTTCTTGTCGGTTGGGAGGATGTCGTCACGGAGGTAGCCAATGATTTCGTCCATCCAACTCGGTCCGAGGTCAATGTTGAAGACCTCGTGGCTCAAGATTTCAAGCTCGAAACTTGGCTTATCGATGGCGCTGAAGGAGATAGATCGGTATTCGGAGGAGGAGCAAGCCGAAGCGAGTCCTGCAAGTGCGTCGGCGTGGGCGTTCTGTTCTCGGGCGATATGCTCGATCCGAATGGCCTTAAAAGACTTGATGAGCTGGACAGCGGAGCTGAGGTAGGTCCGCATTCGGTCGTCCCGAGCTTCGTATTCCGCGGACAATTGGTTAACGACAAGTTGGGAGTCGCTATAGACCACGAGTTCCTCGATACCGAGCGCTTGGGCGGTCTTGAGGCCAGAAATGAGGGCTTCATACTCGGCCTCGTTGTTGGAGGCGGGGAAGTTTATAGAAACGGAGCTTTCATGAAGGACACCGGAGGGGGAGAGGAGTACGATCCCAGCCCCGGCGCCTCGGCTGTTGGAGGCGCCATCGACGTACATCTTCCAAATATCGCCATGGAAAAGCTTCCAGGCAGAGCTTGGGGTTGCTTGGGGGAGTGCTTCCGGGAGCTGAGGCGGGGTTGTCGTAAGGACGTCGGCTGGAGTAAGCTCGGCGATAAAGTCGGCGAGGGCCTGAGCTTTGATAGCCGTCCGAGGTTGAAAGTGGATTTCGAAGTTCGCAAGCTCAACTGCCCATTGTGAGATTCTGTTAGAGAGATCAGCTTTCCGAAGGAGGGATTTGAGGGGGTACTCGGTGAGGACAATGATACGGTGTGATTGGAAGTAAGGTGCAAGCTTCCTGGAAGCGGAGATGAGAGCGAGCACAAGTTTTTCCAAGGGAAGGTAGCGTGTTTCAGCCGGGGTCAAGGTTTTGCTTGAGTAGTAGATAGGCTGGTGCTCCCTTTCTTCCTGGCGGACGAGCACCGAGCTGATTGCGTGTGGAGAGACGGCGAGGTAGAGGAACAAATCTTCCTGATCCCGAGGGGTGACCAAGAGCGGGGCTTCGGAGAGATAAGCTTTCAACTGCGTAAGGGCCCGGTCACACTCCTCTGTCCAGGAAAAGCTGCGCCGGCTTCCTTTCAAAAGTGCAAAGAATGGTTGGCATTTGTCCGAGGAGCGACTTATAAAGCGATTTAAAGCAGCAGCCATGCCGGTTAGACGCTGAACGTCCCGTTTGTTGTGAGGGGCGGAGAGTTGCTCGATGGCGCGAATTTGAGTCGGATCAGCCTCGATACCACGTCGGGAAACAAGGTGACCGAGGAACTTGCCGGAGCTGACTCCGAATACACATTTTTCGGCGTTGAGGCGGAGCTTGTGCTTTTTGAGGATTTCGAAGACTTCGGCGAGGTGGGTTAGGTGGTCGCTGGCACGCATGCTTTTGACCACCATATCGTCGATGTAGGCAAGCACCGTGTCGCCCAATAAACGTTCGAACATCTTGGTTATCATACGCTGGAAAGTGGCACCGGCGTTTTTCAGGCCGAAGGGCATGACAAGGTACCCAAAGATACCATGAGGAGTAATGAAAGCTGTATTCTCGACGTCGCCTTCGCTCATTGCAATCTGATGGTAACCTCGGTAGGCGTCCAAGAAGCTTAGTCGCTCGTGGCCGGCTGTGGCGTCTACGAGTTGATCGATCCGAGGAAGGGGGAAGAAGTCCTTTGGGCAAGCGTCGTTGAGATTAGAGTAGTCGACGCAGACCCGCCATTTGCCGTTCTTCTTCTTCACTACGACGGTATTGGCTAACCATCTGGGATATTGAACTTCACGGATTGCCCCGGCATTAAGGAGTCGGGTGACTTCTTCGATAACGGCCTCGGAGTGGGCGGGAGAGGACCGACGTGCCTTTTGAATGACCGGGCGCCGGACTCGGTCAATGTTGAGCGCATGGCAGATGAAGGATGGATCGATCCCGGGCATGTCGTACGGGGTCCAGGCGAACACTTCGATGCTCCGGTGAAGAAAAGCCACCGTCTCGTTCCGATCAGTGTCACTAAGTGAGGAACTGACAAGGAAGAAACGGGAACCGTCTTCGGTTATGGGGATGGTAGTGACGTCTTCAATGGTTTTTTCGTCGGCGGATCGACCGACGTCTTCCAGGACTGGGGCGTCGGGAACTTCGATAAGGTTAACCCGTGAGGTCTGTTTGCTACTTCGGACGGCATTGACATAGCACTTCTTAGCCGCAATTTGATCGCCATTCAAGTCTTCTTGGCGTCCGTTTTGGCCGATGAACCGGACCACCTGGTGATAGGTAGAAGCGATCGCCCGAAGCCTGTGCAGCCAAGTGCGCCCGACAATCGCGTTGTAAGGGCTCGGCACATCGACCACTACAAACTCGATATCAAGAGTTACCGAGCCGGCGCGAACGGGCAGGGTGACAGAGCCGATGGGCCAGACAGGTGCACCGTTAAAGCCGATGAGAGGGACTTCAGAGGGGCGGAGATCGGTATCCGGGATTTTCAGATCTTTAAAGAGGGAGTAATACATGACCTCGGCCGAGCTACCTTGGTCCACGAGGACGCGTCGGACGTTGAAAGTGCCGATGCGTAACGTGACGACGAGGGCATCGTTGTGTGGGAGCTGGACGAGGTCGAGGTCCTTCTCGGTGAAAGTTATAGTCCACTTAGAGCCTTCATCGGTCCTTGGGCGCTTGGGTTCGGGTCCAACGAGCATGACTTGCTTGGAGGAAGAGGCCGCGTGCAGTTCGTCTCGGAGGAGGCGAGCGGCTTCAGAATTTAGGGGGCCGTGAATAACGTGGATCGTCGGCACCGATTCCTCGGTGGTCGCGTCGGAGCGTTGTGCCCGAGCCGCTGTCTTCTCATGGTCGATGAAGGTACCGAGGTGGCCACCCGTAACAAGCTGCTCCAAGTAAGCCTTGAAGGGCTTGCATGCGGTTGTGAAGTGGCCCTGCTCGTTGTGATAGCTGCATCGAACGATGGGGTTCTTGATTTTCCCATTTTCGGTGCCGAGCTTTTGATTTGGAAAGGAGAAAAAGGGTTGATCCTTTACTTGGTCGATGATGCGGTAGATAGGAATGGTGAAGACGGTTTTCTCAGCGTTGAAGTCACTTGGCTTCGGTCCTCGCCTCGGCGACTGCTTGATATTGTTGACCTGTTTCTTGGGTGTTACGACAGGTGCGGAAAGCGGTGTGGATACCGAGGTATTGGGGGCCTTAGAACTCGTGGACTTGCCGATGCCTCTCTCCGCCTTGGATTCGATGAGCTGGCATCAACCTTCGATACGAGTCATAAGATCCTTCATGGAGTTAGGCTTATGGCGGGCGAGGTCGTCATAGACCTGCTCGTCCTGGGAGGTAAGTCCCAACTTGAAGCCACGGGCGGAGATGACACCGTCGCAACCCTCGATTTCGTTAAATAGTTCCCAGTAACGGCCGGCGTACTGCCGAAGCGTCTCATCGCTGCGCTTGCGGAGGGCCAAGAGGGAGTCAATCTCTTTCTCATGCTTGTTGCTGGTGACGAACCGAGCCATGAAGGCGTCACAGAGGGAATCGAACGAGGAAATCGACCGAGCCGGGAGTTGATTGAACCAGGTGAGACCCAGGTTGCCGAGGCTTGCAGGGAACACCTTGCACAGGAAGGCGTCGTCCGAAGGCTCATTCCGGAGGAATAGCGACATAACGAGTTTGTACTGGACGAGATGGGTGTAGGCCTCGGTTTTGCCATCGTACTTAGCAAACTTGGGCTGGGTGAATCCTTTGGGTGGAGTGACGGAGTCGATCTCCCTTGTGAAGGGGGAGGTCGTGAGTCGTGTAAGCCGCGCGTCGCGATGAGGTCGGATCGAACGGTCAAAACCGTCTGGACGCTCAGTCGCTGTGCGCTTTGGGGGAACAAGCTTGTCCAGCCTATCATATTCCTTCCTTTTGGGTTGGACGCTGGCCGACTTTTGGGGGGAACGGTCATGGCGATTCCTTCGTGAGCTATCTCGAGCCGAAGGCTCGAGGCGCTCCGTTATTGGGCTTCTGCTGCGGGCTCCTGCAGGGTGCAAGATGATAGGGCTCCTAGCTCTGGAGCTCTTCAGGCGTTCGCGATACCCCCTGGTTTGAAATTCCACAAGCCCATCATCTCTCCTGGCTGCCCTTGTGAGGCTAGGAGTAGATTCTCGGCCTGTTTTGCCCACTCGGACAGAGTGGGTGGAGGAAGCGGAGACGCTTCCGCCACCGAGCCTTTCGAAGGCGGATGGTCTCCGTCGAGGCTGGATGGGGGAACGGGAGCGGTCTCTGCGCGTCGCGTCCTTTGCGGCGAGGGCCTCCGCCAGCCTTGGTGGTTCGAGACGATCCTTGACTGAGGGGCGGGACCGATGCTCTAGAGGGTGAACGACTTCATTGCTGCGAGGGGGGCTGTGGTGGCTCCTTCGTCCGCCACGACTTCCGGAGGAACGAGATGGGGAGATCTGGAGAAGGTGTTTGATCTCCGCCAACTCGTCCCGGACGTGTTTGTCGCGCTTCACCACCGTTGTGAGATCGTCGATCTTCCGCTCGAGATGGCGGATGTAGGTGTGGAGCTCGGAAGATGGGCCTGGGTCAGGAGCTGAAGCTCCTGCACCCATTCCGACGGAGACATGGGTCTTTCCAAGGGCAATGGCTCCGCCGGAGGCCAGGCTGTGGTCTACGAGGGAACCGAGCCCCTGAGCGGCGCCGCCGTGTTGTGCGTCGTCGACTTCAACCATCTTCGATTCAGGAGCAAGGAACTGGTGTGGAAATGATTGGCTAGATCCCCAGCAGAGTCGCCAATTGTAGGGGTTCGGATTATTGGGACCTAGACAGCACTCCTGGTTAGGCTCCTTCTTGTTCCACCAGAGGACCTGCAACAAGTCACTAGGGCGATGACTGCCCAGTGACCCTCCGACGATCAAGTTAGATGTAGGGAGAGTGAATTAGGTCTAGGGTTTGGGTTGGAGAATATGGCGTACCTTCCTCGATGAGTATCCCTTTGTATTTATAGACCTAGGTTTCCTTGGCCTCCAAGCCAACGCGTAGAGATCACGCTCTGGTAACCGCTTCGGGCGACGTCATTCATGACGTAGGGAATAAAACGGTTACGGAGCACATGACATGATCCAAATGATTGCTGTTGCCACGAATCTGACAAGGGCCCCATCAATCACAACTGCCTCGATCCGATATCTCGAACGTCCCTGTAACCGAAGCATCCTCCCCGAGGCAGCACCGATCTTCGGACTTAGGGTCGTTACACTCTTCGGACATTCAGCCGCGGAAGAGAACATATTGGCTCATGCGCGGCACTCGGTCACCGACATGTTAACCGAGGCCACTACAACCACCAATCTCAAAATTCTGTAACGATCTTTGAGTTTGAGCCCCCCACAATCTGAAAAATTAAGGTAGGGTAGGGAAAACAAGCACTCAGTCCAAAATTTTGAAGTATCACCTGAGCTGGCACTTAGTTACCAAATACAA